>PVLC010001647.1:47517-136390 GCA_004027655.1 Graphiurus murinus
CCAGCATTCGGGAGGCTGAGACCGGAGGATCCGGGTTCGCGGCCAGCCTCAGCTACCTAGTGAGGCACTCCGCAACTTAGTGAGACTTGGTTTCAAAATAAAGAATAAAAAATAGGGCTGGGGGTGTAGCTCGGAGGTAGAATGCCCCTGAGTTCAATCCCCAGTACCGCAAAAAAAAAAAAAAAAAAAAAAAAAAAAAGGGTATGGCCACTTCCTGAAAGTAGAGAATTTGGAAGTTCGAGAGGGCCTATGGCAGGACCTCAGAGGCACCTTTCAGAAATGAGCAGTCAGTTCCAAGCCAGCAGCTGGAAAAACTCTAGGACATCAGTAATGATTACAATGAAAAGAATTCTGACTATAAGTATTGAGCCTGGAAGAAAACCTTAAGCCTCAGCTGGGAATCCAAGCCCCAGAGGACACCTTGATTCCATCTTGGTGAGATCCCAAGAAGAGGGCCTAGCTAAGGAATACCTGGACAAATCACATCCAGAAGCTATGAGAAAATATACACGTGCTCTTTTAAGTCACTTAAAGTTATTTGTTAATCTGTGAGCACTTGACAGAGATGAAACCCAGGAGGGTCTGATTTTGATGGTCTACCTTTCAAACATCCTCATATCAATTTTCACATGATCTAGGGAGTTTTATTTACAATTTGTAGAAGCTGACTTCTGACTAACTGAAATAAAAGTAGCCATAGAGGATTTCATTTCATAGGAAAGCTTGGATATCTCACAGAATATAAAAAAGTAAAGCTAAAGAATTTGCCTTAGTAAGGACTAGACAGAGAAGAGTTTCCAGAACTCCAGCCAAAAAACAACAATAGTCTTTTTAGGCAACTACTATTGGGAATTGGCTGTTTTAATTGTATCAGTCTTGAAACTCAAGACTCAGATACCCTGAAGAAAAAAGTCTGGTTGTCACATCTAGGTGACAGACCTCTACCCGTGATCAGTGAAGCTGGAAGTATGATGGATAAAGCTTCCAGAATCACAAGAAGTAAAGAGAAGTAATGCAAGATTGCTTTTCATTTCACTCTTGTAAGAGTTGAGGAATGTATTGCCATTCCCTAGAGAAACAAATCAAATGGGACATAGAGAGATTTATTTTAAAGAATTGGCTCATGCAATAGTGGTCTATGACTGGTAATACAAAACCCATAAGCCAGGCTGAAAATTTCATCAAAAGTCTATGTACTCTTGAGCCTGAATGCAGTATGGAAGGCCGACTTTCTCCTTCTTTCAAGATCTTTATCTTTTCTTTTAAGGCTTTCATCTGATCAGATGAGGTTTACCCACTGGTGGAGGGTCATCATCCTTATTCATTCAAAATCTGACTGCGATGCTAATCAAATAAAAAAATTATCACTGCAATTATTACAAGAATGGTGGAGCACGCTTGTAATTCCAGCATGTGGGAGGCTGAGACCGGAGAATCCGGGTTCACGGCCAGCCTCAGCTACCTAGTGAGGCCCTCCACAACTTAGTGAGACCCTGTTTCAAAATGAAGAATAAAGAATATAGGGCTGGGGGTATAGCTCGGAGGTAAAATGCCCCTGAGTTCAATCCCCAGTACCGAAAAAAAAAAAATTATCACTGCAGTATCATCACTGGTGTTTAGCCAAGCAATTGGGAATCATAGCCTAGCCAAGTATACATATATAATAAACTATCAAAGTGAGCCCCCAAATTGGGAGAAACTTCTAATGCTTCCACTTGGGTTTTTCAAAATGAAAACCCCTTATGCTGGCCAGGGAGTCTGATAATTGAGAAGATATCTTTCTTTTAGTAACGTCACAATATTATCAAAGCTTTGTAATAAAAATTATAGAAACACAATGAACATTTATGAACTTTAGAAAATTTTCAATGATAGGAAAAAATAGACATTTCATTGATTTTCAAATTGGATAGAGAAAAATGTCATAATCATGAAACATTTATCTGAAAATGTTTATCATCATATATGCATTTTCCTATCAGTCAATTGAGTGAACACCATGTATCAGGAAGCATTATAGTACGTAACTGGACTTGACCAAAGAAACTTTCAGACCTGCCTTTAAAGAAGAATTATATTAAGGAATTAAAATATTCTATCTTTAAGAAAAACTATTTTCAATTCTTATGACTTTAATTCACTTTTCTAACATTTATTGTTGCCTCTAAAAATTATTAAGTGAGGTTTCAGATCCCCTTAATCTATGTGATAATTTTCTTCTCTAGCAGACATAAATCATGGTGTGAACCATGGCCCTTTAACTCTTGAGTTAAAGAACTTCAGGACCTTGGTATACTTCTCAGATTTAGGATGTATATTTTTTAATGAGAAGAACCAACTGACTGATGTTCCCCTGCCAAAAGTTACCTTTTTTGAGAATTATACTTACATGGTTATTTATATTTGTATTTATATACATAGATTTGAGGAAATTTGTTCATTAATGTTCCAAGTATATATAGTGAAGCTTGTGATTGGATATTTTTATGGGTCCTGGATTCTTCCTCTCTTTTTTCGTGGGTGGAAGGTGGGTACTGGGGTTGAACTCAGGGCCATTCTATGTCTGAGCTACACCCCCAGCCCTTTTTTAATTTTTATTTTATTTTGAAACAGGGTCTCACTAAGTTACCACATGCTGGCTTCAAATCTGGGATCCTCCTGTTTCAGCCACCCAAGTACTGGGATTAATTGAACACTACCATACAAGGCTTCCAGATTCCTTCTTAATCAGGCATCAAGCATTGAAGGAATTCCCATTCTGAGATAGTTATGAATTGGTATTACTAAATATTAGCTGCATGCTATGGAGATAAATGTGGAGGTCTCTCAGAAGACTTGGAATAGAACTACCACATGACTCAGCTATATCACTCTTGGAAATCTTTCCAGAAAAATTAAAATCAGAATATTATAGCAACACATGCACATCCATGTTTATAGGTTGAATTTTGCAGCCAGCCTAGGTGTCCATCAACAGATAAATGGATTACAAAACTGTGGTATATATACACAATGGAATTTTACTCAGCCACAAAGAAGAAAATTATGTAATTTACAGGAAAATGGATGGAACTAGAGCATTATGCTGAGATTATTCAGTCTCAGAAAGTAGAGGGTTGTATGTTCTCTTTCATATGTGGAAGCTAGAGAGAAATTGGGAAACAAAAGTGACTTCAGATAAAGAAGGAGAAACACCAATGGAGGAGAGGGCGGGACTTGATTAAGGAAACAGTTCAAATAGTGCTATGCACATACCCAAAAGTATCATCGAGACCAATACAACATTATGCCTATAGTTAATAATGCACTATGTGCTTAAAAATTTGTTAGGAAGGTGGTTTTCATGTTGTGGTCTTATAACAACTAAATAAATAATTAGTAGTAGCATTTCTATTTGTTGGAAATTTATAACTAAGTATGGTCTCATTCAAGAGGCAGCCAAACCAGACAAACTCTGAAATACTTCCTACTTTTTAAATACACCTACTTTATGACAGCTCCTAATCAATAAAAGAAAGTTACGTCAGCTCTATGTACCTGCTCTTTCTAGTTTACCTGCTATTTCCAAGGTCAGGGCACTCAACAGCAAAAAAATCCATCTCTCAGCCTGCTTCAGTGCTTTTCATGGTTCTGAAAAATCCCCAGCTGCCCTACTTACATATAAGCACCACACAAAGATACAAGATTTTTCAAGTTGTATCTTAAAACTTGAACAAATATCTTCAGAAGCTACTTTGTTGGACTCTAAAACTAAAGATGCCATGATTTTTTTTTTTTTTTTTTTTGGACAGATTTCTATTGAGTTAGCTCCATTTTTCTAAGGAGCTTCATAGGGGATAGATAGAGCCTGTCATGTCTTTGATATGATTTGAGGGTTCCCCAAAGGTTCGTTTGGTAAAAACTTGTTCCCTAGCATGATGGAATTGAGATCTTAAACCTTTAAGAGGTGAGACCTAGTGAGAGGTGATTATGAGTACTGTCCTAGGGAGAAATTATTGATGGTTTCAAAGGATTGAATCCTTAAGAGGCATCATAAACAAACCGAGCATTTCCCCAATCTCTCTCTCTCTCTCTCTCTCTCACACACACACACATACACACACACACACACTCCCACCATTGTACCATTGTGATGCCTCCTCCATGACGGCTTCACCAGAAAAAAAACCTTGTTTATCTGAACAAAACTGGTGAAGTATGATTTTGATTTTAAGTTGTCCCAAAACATCTAGGTAAAACCACACGATCTAGAAACTATCTTCCATCTCCAACTCCCTCACTTCAGACTAACTTGAACAATTCTTGTGTCATTGTGTCATTGAGTAAAAATACTAATTTTTTGTTACTGGTTTGTTTTGAAGCAGAATTTTTTTATCAATAAATATAGGATTAGGCAAATAACTAAATAGTCCCAGGTTTTCATTTCTTTATCTGTAAAATAAAGAATTTTTAGTAAGAGGATATTTAAAGACTCTTTCAGCAAACTTAATATATTTTCAAATGGTTATCAAATAATACTTATAATAAATATAGTAAAGATTTCAAAATTTTGGGCTCAGGGTCATCATAGAACATTATATATCATATCCTATTATATGTATCGAGACCTTGAATTTTATAGTTGATAAAGAATAGACTCTCAAGTCAGAGAACTCGTTTGTTAAAATCTTAATCTTGCAATTGACTTTGGACAAATTATTTAACCTGTAGAATTTATTCATTCCCAATAATGCAATCAAATTATTAATCTCACAATGGATAAATCTATTGATGAGATGAGAGCCCTAGGATCCAATCATTTCTCAAGAACTCAACCTCTGAATATTGCTGTGTTGGACACCATGCCTTCAACACATGAGTCTTTGAGGGACACTCCAGGTCCAGATGGCATGGACATTTATCAAAACCACAGCAGGAGGATAATATAAGTATACCAGGGTTGGGCAACTTGAGAGCCATCTCAGTCTTTTGCCTACCACACTAAGGTAAACTACCACAGCATTTGCCACACCTTAGATTCTGTATTAGAATGATGTGAAGTTATTAGAATACTTTGAGCAGATGAAAAAAATAACTTTACTTGTTCAAAGGATTGGTATTATTGTAGGATTACAGGAATAGAAACAGTGAGAAATCAGGAAGCTGGTGTAGTAATACAGAAGAGAGATGTTAGCTTGGACTACTGTAGTAGGGATAAGATGAGATAGAGTCATATACTTTTATATATTTTAAAGGTAAAGGTGGCAGAATCTGAAGATGAATTATATATGCAATAATAACAATTATATTGTAGGGTTGTCATAGAGAAAAAAAATATATATATATATATCACATAGCAGATTCTAAATTGTTAGTTACCTTCCATTCATGTTGTATGGTACTCTAATTTTTACTTGGAGGAGATGTTTTTTTCTTTAAAGGATCTTAAAGCAAAGCAGCCTGACACTGAGAGAATATAGAATTTTACAGAAATTTTTTAAAATCAAAATTTACACAATTAAAGACTAAGAAGTGAACAGTAAAAATGAAGGACATGAAGAAAAGTTAATTTATTTTCTCATCCTTTATGCCCAACCAAGAAAAAATGGGGAGTGATTTTTAGACATAGGACTTAACTGCACTAAATTGTACCCTTTAATTAAACCTGGCTTGTGTCTGGAAACAAAGTGTTATACCAAAGAAAAATGGTTCCTTTCACCTGTAAGAGATCCTGTGAGAGAGAGAAAAAAATTATGGTTTCAAAACTTGGTCTCTGGAGCACCATTAAATTAAAAGAGTTTGTCAAAACAGCCATAGCATGGGTCTCTGAGCTTCATCCCAGAACAATATTTCAGAATCTCCATTATGTTTATATGCAAGAAACCCAAAGAAATCAGCCAGCTCTCTCCCCGAGGATGGCTGAGGTTTAATGAGTTTGCACATTTTTAAAAGACACCACTACATTATTTGTGTAATATACGTAGACCCTAATTTTAACCTTTTAAAAATAAAGATGATTATAATTAAGGTAAAAATTATAAAGATAATTTTTCTTACAGGATTCTTACCAAAAAAATTCTCACATTCAGTAATCAGAAACATCAATTGATAACCTAGAATGTGAACTGTCTTGTGGAGATTGTATTACCCAAACTAGTGTTACAATTAAAGAGACAGAGCAGGTAGAAAATACTTGAGTGATTAGATATGTTGTTAATGTCCACAAGAATGACACATCTGCTGACTTCTAGAATACATGTCCTCAGATACATATGTAAATTAGAATTTACTTTTGAAAAATTACCAAGGTCTAGGTCTTCAAGAGGTAAGGATCTAATTAATCTAGAGTAGATTCTGGACATAACTTGATTTTTAAAAATAAATGTGATAGGTAAAATACTGACCCCTAAATGTATTTTTGCTAATCTCCAGAATATGTCAGTGTGCTATGAGACACTGCAAATATAATTAAGGTTACAAATATTGAGATAGAAAGATTATCCTGTTAGCCAGGCGTGGTGGCGTACACTTGTAATCCCAGCATTTAGAAGGCTGAGACCGGAGAATCTGGGTTCGTGGCCAGCCTCAGCTACCTAGTGAGGCACTTCACAACTTTGTAAGACCCCGTTTCAAAATAAAGAATAAAAAATAGGACTGGGGGTGTAGCTCGGAGGTAGAATGCCCCTGAGTTCAATCCCCAGTACTGCAAACAAACAAACAAAAAGATTATCCTGTATTATCTACTTGGGCCCACAGAAGCCCTTAAAATAAAAAAATAAATAAAATAAAATAAACCACCACCTCCTGTCTAAATCAGAATTGAAAGAGAAAAAAGGAGAGATTTAAAGTGTGAGAGTAAGTTAGGCATGGTGGTGCACTCTTGTAATCCCAGCATTTGGGTGGCTGAGACAGGAAGATCCAGGTTCGAGGCCAGCCTCAGCTACTTAGTGAGGCCCTCCGCAACTTAGTGAGATCCTGTTTCAAAATAAAGAATAAAAAATAGGGATAGGGGTGTAGCTTGGAAGTAGAATGCCCCTGAATTCAATCCCCAGTATCTCAAAAAAAAAAAAAAAACTGTGAAAGTAGCTGGATATGGTGGTGCAGGTCTTTATTCCCAGTAATTGATAGGCTAAGACAGGAAAGTCTCAGGTTCAAGATCAGTATCAGCAACTTAGCTAGACTCTGTTTCAAAATAAAAAGGTATTGGAATACCTTTTCCTTGGATTTAATCCCTGGTACAAAATAAATAAATAAATAAATAAATAAATAAATAAATAAATAAATAAAACAAAATTTTAAGAGTGACTCAATCCACAATTACTAGCTTTGAAGATGAAGGAAGAGGAAGAGGGCCATGGACCAAGGAGTGTGGGAATGTGGGAAGCCTCTGAAGTGGGAATGAGACTCAGTTGACATCCTTCCAAGAAACAGGAATCTCAGAGGGTACTAAGTTACAGTTGGATAGGAGCAGAGTACCAAAGGGCTATTGCAAAATAGGATGACTATAGGTAACAAGATGTCCTGTACATTTCAAGAAGCTAGAAAGGACTTTGAAAGTGCTCACCATAAAGAAATGATAAGTCTTTCAGGAGGTAGACTCCTTTAGACTCTGACAGTTTCTTAAACTTTCTCTCTCTCTCTCTCTCTTTTTTTTTTTTTTTTTTTTTTTTTTTTTGCGGTACTGGGGATTGAACTCAGGGGCATTCTACCTCCGAGCTATACCCTCAGCCCTATTTTTTATTCTTTATTTTGAAACCGAGTCTCACTAAGTTGCGGAGTACCTCACTAGGTAGCTGAGGCTGGCCGCGAACCTGGATCCTCCGGTCTCAGCCTCCCGAATGCTGGGATTACAAGCGTGCGCCACCACACCCGGCTTTCTCTCTCTCTTTTTTTTGTTGATAAATTTAGCAGCTTTGAGGAGTACTGACCAGGCATCTTACAGAATTTTCCTCAATGTAGATTTGTCCAGTATATTTCTGGAGTCATAGATTTGAGGGAGGACGACACCATGCCATTCTCATTGCATCATGTCAAGGGTTCCTGTCATCTGCATGGCCTCAGTACTGACCACCTGGTGTTTGATGATGTGCCACTATACCTGGCTTGATTAATCTACCAGTGGCCTTCTTAACCAAGAAGTAGCACGGATTGGTCATTTGAAAACTTTTGCATCTCAAAAAAACACTGAAAAATTCTGTGAATTGTTGTAGCCAGTGAATTGGATATATTCTGTCACATGATATTTTGAAGAAAATTGGGCTCTTGGAGGCTGTTTCATATATATATGTAGTTTTTTTTTTTTTTTTAATGTGATTCCTTCATTGGTCCTATGCCCTCTTAAATCAGTTTCAAAGTTTCTTGTCTACTTTCTAAGTCTTTGATCCATCTTCAAATGATTCTTGTGAAGCTTGAGAGGTTGGAGTTTAATTCCATTTGCCTACAAATGGATAATCAGTTTTTCCCACTCCATTTGTTGAAAAGGCTATCTTTTCTCCAGTGTATGATTTTGGTACCTATATCAAAAATCAACTGGCTATAAATATGAGAATTTGTTTCTGAGTCTTCTATTCAATTACTTTGGTCTATGTGTCTGTTTTGGGACCAATATCATGCTGCTTTTATTACTGTGCTTTGTAGTATAACTTAAGATCAGGTATTGTGATGCCTCTGGCCTGGTTCTTATTGCGAGAATTGCTTTGACTATTCTGGGTCTTTCATTTCTCCATATGAATTTTAGGATTCATTTCTCTAAATCTATGAAGAATGATCATGGTATTTTAGCAGTTATTTCAATGAATCTGTAGATTACTTTTGGTAGGATGACCATTTTGATTATATTTATTCTGCCTTTCCAAGAGCATAGCTGTCTTTTCATCTTTTAATATCTTCTCTATTTATTTCTTTAGTGTTTTTACAATATTCATTGTAGAGGTCTTTTACCTCTTTGCTAAAATTTATTCCTAGGTATTCTTTTTTTGAGATTATCTTGAAGGGATTTTTTATTTCTTTTTCAGTGGATTCATGATAAGTGTATGGGAATGCTAGTGATTTTCATAAGTTGCTTTTGTATCCAGCTACTTTGATAAAGCTGTTTATTACCTCTAGAAGTCTTCTGGTTGAGTTTTTGGATCTTCTAAAGAAAAGATCATGTCATCAGTGAACAAAGACAATTTCAGTTCTTCTCTCCTTATTTGTATTCTTTTAATTCCCTTCTCCTGTTTTATCACTGTAGCTAGAGTTTCAAGTACTATTTTGAATTGGAGTGGTGACAGTGAGCGTTCTTGTCTTGTTCCTGATCTTAAGGAAAATTCTTTTAGTTTTTCTCATTCATTATGATGCTGGCTTTGGTTTATCATCTGTTGCTTTTGTGATGTTGAGGTAGGTTCCTTCTATCCCTAATTTCATCAGCATTTTATCTTGAAAGGGTGTTGGTGTCAAATACTTTATCTGCATCTATTGAGATGATCATGTAATTTTTGTCCTTAACTCTATTAATGTGGTGGATTACATTTATTGATTTGCATATTTTGAACCAGACTTGCATCCCTGAAATGAAGCCAATTTGGTCATGATGTACTATTTTCTAGATGTAGTTTTGAATGAAAATTGATAATATTTTATTATGAATTTTTGCATCTATGCTCATCAATGATATCAGTCTATAATTTTCTTTTCTTGTGATATCTTCATTCAGTTTTTCAGTTGTTGGCTTTGTAGAATGAGTTTGGTAGTATTCCTTCTTTTTCTATCCCATGAAGTAAGTTGAGAATCATCAGGTTTAATTCTTCTATAAATAGGTCTTGTAGAAATCTGTCTGGATCTGGACTTTTCTTTGATAGGAGAATTTTATTCCTGTTTCAATCTCTTTGCTTCTTATTAGAGATTTTTCTCTATTCTCTTGGTTTAGTTTAGGTAGGTTGCTGGTGTCTAGAAATTTGCCAATTTCTTCTAGGTTTTCTCATTTGTTGGAATATAAGTTTTCAAAATAGTTTCCAATAATTTCCTGATGATCTGTGCTGACAACTCCTTTTTCATCTGTTATTCTAGAAATTGGGTCTGTTTTCTTACTAGGGGCATACATATTTACTATATCTTCAATTTGAACGGTTCTTTTTTGGGGTGGGGTGCTGGGGATTGAACTCAGGAGCATTCTACCTCCAAGCTACACCCCCAACCCTATTTTTTATTCTTTATTTTGAAACCAAGTCTCACTAAGTTGCGGAATGCCTCACTAGGTAGCTGAGGCTGGCCACGAACCTGGATCCTCTGGTCTCAGCCTCCAGAATGCTGGGATTACAAGCATGGGCCACCACGCCCGGCGGTTCTTTTTATCAGTAAGAAGTGACCCTCTTGGTCTCTTCTGGTAAGTTTTGGCTTAAATCTGAGTTGTCAGATAAAGGATAGCTTGTTTTTGGTCTCCATTTGCATGGAATATCTTTTTCCATCCTTTCACCTTCAGCTTGTGAATATCTCTGCCTGTAAGGTGTGTTTCTTGCAGACAGCATAGTTGGATTATGAGTCTGAATGCAATTTATCAGTCTATGTATGTTAATTGGGGAGTTGAGACCCAATTACATTCAGTGTTTTATGGAGAGATGACTTTTATTTCCTGTCATTTTGAGTTATGTTTTCTGTTTGAAACAGTGTTAGTTTTTCTTTGCTTAGTTGCCTATCTGATGGCATTCATCTCTTCTCTGACTCTGATGCTTATTTTTTCATGTCTTCTTTGTGATTCATTTCTTTAAGTGTTTTCTTGATTGCCAATTTGGTAATCATGAATTCTTCTAGCTTCAGCTTATCTTCGAAGGTTTTTATTTCTCCATCAAGTTTGGAGGACGGCTTGGCTGGATAGAGCAACCTTGGCTTGAGGTACCCTCCTGGCTTTCAGAATGTGGGTTGAGGAATCTGGAGTAATTCTTACTGTTTTACCTCTCAATGTAACTTGGCCTTTTTCTCTGGAAGCATTTAAGATTCTCTCCGTAGCCTCTATGTTTCTGAGGGAACTCCTACCAGTAGTTCCTGGTCTCTGGTGCCCCTGGGTCTGGAGTCCTGCCACTGGCACTGCCCCCACTGGGGGTGCTGGGCCTCTCTGTTGAGACATGAAGGATATCTTCTTTCCCACAGGCACAGATAGCATTAGGGTCCAGGTAGTAGCTGCTATTGCTGGCTCCTCAAGGAAACTGGGCCATGCCCTGTTGCACTCCAAGGTCTGCACAAACTACTGGAGCTGATTCCATTTTAGGGTCTGAGCCATGCTGGTGGGAAAGCCAGCCTTGGCTAGCTGCTGCCAATGCTGCTCCATGCACTACTTCTGGGAGGTGCTCCCTGACCTAAGTCACTCCATTTATACTGACTCTGCTGGCTCTGTGGGGATGCCTGCTAGGACCAGATCCTGATAGCAGTTTGTAGGGGCTGGTCTCCTGAGCTGTGCTCGTGGGGATGGATGCCTGAATGGGCCCTCTGCATTGCCACTACCCACATGAGCTCTAAGAGGCAACACTCCCCCCACACACACATGGTTCAGCTGCGATGGTGGAAATGCTAGCCCAAGCAAGCTGGCCTGCCAGAGCCCCAGTGGTTAAGTGGGCGGCACTGATGAAAAGGCCTGAAAGCCCTCTCCTCAGAACTATAACACCAGTCCTCAGGGACTGCTCAGGCCCACAGCTGCCACTGCCTGGGCTGGCTCTCTGAGGTGGTCCAGCAATGCACATTCTGGAGCAGAAGCTAACCTGTGCTTGTAGGGAGGTCTAAAGTCCTTCCTGCTCAGTGATGGCAACTGGATATGACACAGGAGCTTTAGCACACGTGCTTTCATGGGTGCAGGGTTGGCCAGGGTAGGGGGATTAGGCCCTGTGTGGAGGCCCACGCAGCCTTTGCTAGCCCCAAAAGGTGCTGTCTCTGCAGGGAGTGGGGAGAACACTAGCACTGTAGCACAGGGCCCCACTTTTGCTGTGGCATGACCTTAGAGATCAGTGGGTTTGGGGATGGGACTTCTGCTCCATGTCTGCACAGGCGTCTGTCTGTTGAGTGCAGCCCAGAGCCAGCAGAAAGAGCAGCACCTACCTTCAGGCTTGGTGTTCTAGAGGCCAAAGACCCATATTTTGCAGTTCAGAGAGAGATCTACTATCCCTTTGCCACATGAGCCCTTTCTGGGTATCAAACTGTTACCCTGGGCTCTTTAATATTTCCTGAAAGGGTTTTGCACTCAAATAACCACTCAAGATCCATAGGCAAGCAAAACTTATTGACACACCTGGCTACATCTCCTAGCAAGATGCGGCAATAGCCAAGTTTTGTTTGTTTGTTTGCAGAGTTTTATAAGGATGAGTAAACAGGAAACTTGGCAAGTGGGACACTAGGGGCTGGGAATGGACAAATGTCAGGGTAGGGGGATGGGTGCAGCTGCTTGGATGCAAGGGAGAGGTGGGGGTAGGGGGTGGCTTGTTGGGGCACTGAGTGGAACCAATTGTTCCAAGATGTGATTTGTGCTGTCTGCAAAGGGGACATGTAGACTTCCATACAGTTTTGAGCTCCTATTGGTCCTCTAGTTTTTTCTGGCCAGTGGCCAGAACCTATCATTCCAGCCTTTTGTTTTTAATAAAATTTATGGAAGGCTGAAAGAGAGAGGTCATTGCTCTGTTCAGGCTACTTCTAGCTGGAAGGGGGTGCTAGATAGGAGTTAGTATTGCTGCAAGAGCACGATTTCTCTTGTTGAGTTCTGTGTGAAACTACAGATGTGAGATTGGAAGGCACAGCAGCATGCAGGGTCCTATGAGTAGCAGAACAAGGAAAGGGAGGATGGGGGGCAAGAATAGGTAAGGGCCAGTACTGGACAGAGCCCTAGGTATTCCAGAGGCCCGATCGTTGGTTTTCCCAGAGCCTGGCAGCTTGGTTTTTGAGATTTGGGATATTGGCCTAGACTTTGATGGACTGGTTTACCCCAAAACAGCATTCCTCCTTGAGCATGAGACAGATACCACCTTCAGCCATGGTGAGGACAACCAGACCGCAGAGATTTGGAGAACAACTGCAGCCAGCAAGTTTATCTGGGCCTGGAGTTTGTGCATAGCCTCTACCATTTGACCAACAGCAAGAATAAATTCAGTAGACATAGACTGATAGTATTTGGTGGTAAGGGTGACCCTGGTTACCCCCATGCTGACTCCCCCAAGGGTGCCTAGGCCCACAAGAAGGGCAATGAGTTGGACACTCCATCGGTGGCGGACAAGGTTAAATGGGGAGCAGTTGGGGAAGGGGAGCTCTTGGTCCCCGGGGAGCGAGCCAAGCAAGGGAACAAATGCCAGTCCAGTTGGTGGGGAGGCAATGACACGCAGAGGATCAAAACACAAAAAACATTCCAGGTGTGATAAGGCAGGCTTCAAAGTGCACAGATAGAACCTGGTAGAGATATGAGGTGTGTGTGGGTGAGACAAAATTAGCACTTGCCACCATGGAGGTGGTGTTGGCTTGAGAGAAGAGCTGAAATTCCACAGAAAGAAGGACAGCTCCCAGGGGGGCCCATACACAGGGTATTGTTGTGATAGGGGTTGGGATCCAAGAAAGAGTGAGTTCAGGGAAGGAGAAAAATAAATCATGGGTGTCCTTAGCAAAGAGAGGCTAGTAGAGAATCTTGCCAGGGAGAGATTGGATGCCCCAGGGGAAGGCTTGGAGGGAGTGGTAGGCTGAGAAGAGGACTGTTTGGTGTTAGAGAAAGAGATGCCAGGAACTGGTGAGCCCCAGAAATTGGGGGACATTTGGACACAGCTAAAGCTGCCACTTTCAGCATTGTCTATGATGCCAGAAAGTGCAGAGAAAGTTGCTCCATATCAATTGGGAAAGAAATTGGATTAACCTGCTACCTGAAGGGTTACCCTAAGCTCTGAGATGGTGCTCCCCCCGGGGCCAGGGTCCCAGGACCTCTTCAGTTTTCAGTGGCAAGCCGTAACAGGTTTGGAAGAGCTGGTGTCCGCTAGCAGTGGTATCTCGGCTCTGTGTGGGCAATTAGATTTCCAGTGGCCCAATAACCCACAGGTTGGACAGAGTCCAGGTAGAGGGCGAGAGTTGGGATACTGACACTCCCAATGACCTGTCTCACCACACTTACGCATGCCCCCAAAGGGGTTTTTGTAGCTGGTAAGTAGTGGGCTTCTGGAGTACATTGGGGACTCCTTTGCTCTTTGTAGGGAGAGGAGTCAGTGGCTGAGACCAAGAGCTGGAAATTAGCTCTGTCCTGAGTAGCACGGTGCACTTTTCCCTGGCCTCTAATTCATCCCCGTTATTAAAGACCTTAAAGGCCATATCCAGCAATTCCTGTTGTGGGATTTGAGGGCCCTAATCTGTCTTTTTTAGTTTTTTTTCCAAATATTCAGGCCAACTGAGAAATGTAATAGTTACTGAGTAAAACTTGGCCGCCTCAGATCTTGGATCAAGGCGAGTATATTTTGTGAAGACTTCAGTGAGGATTTTCGGTGGGGTTTTGGGAGATTTCTTTTAATCTTTCTAGATTAACTAATTTGTAGGCAAACTGTTTGAGGCCAGAGATGAGGCAGACAATCATGTGGTTGCATGTTCTGCCACCAGGAAGGCAGGGTGGTATGTTCAATTAGGTTCCTCTGGAGGACTAGCTGCAGTACCAACAGGCCTCCTGTCTGGACCCTGCCTATGGGTGTCTTCTGCCACAGCCTGAGCCACCTGTCAGACAAGCTCCTCCTCTGGGGTGAGGGTAGGGGAGAGGATGACATAAATGATGCCAGGTCAGATACTCAAACTCTTTGATAAAAGCAATTGGGTTAGAGGAGAAGGATCCTAGATACTTTTTGATCTGGGATATATCTGTAAGGGTGAAGGGAATATGAACATGGACAACATCCTTGGCTCCTAAGACTTCTCAGAGGGGGAGAAGGGATGAGAGTTGGGAGCTAGAAGAGACCGAACCATCTGGAGAGGCAGAGGAAGAAGGCTGGGAGTGAGAGGAGGATGAGGAAGGGGAATTGCATGGTGGAGAGCGGGGAGGAGTAGAGTTATTTGCAAGGCCTAAGGGAGGAGGATCGGATTGGGGAGTTTAGGGAAAGGGGCTGAAGGGCCAGTGGATGGTGGAAGGGTCTGGGCTAAGAGGATCTGGGTGGGCGAGCAGGGAGTATAAAAGGAGGGATGGAATCTGAGGGAAAAGAAAGCCTTAATATAGGGCATCTGGGACCATTTTCCATTGCATTAGCAAAAGTTGTCTAGGTCACAAAAAGTAATTTAGTCAAAAGTCCCATTTTCTGGCCACTTACAGCCATTGTCCAATTTATAATGGGGCCATGCATCTATGGAATAGAAAATGGGTTTGATGTCTCCTTGGGAGCCCAAGAGTATCAAAGTTACAGAGCAGATACCCAAGAAGTGAGACTTTGATCAGGGTGGACACAGAATTACCCATGAGGCCAAATAGAGCAGGAGAGAGAATGAGGATGAAGACTGCATGAAAAGATGTTGGGGAAGTTGGGCATCCCTGAAACTATTTCCAAAGGCCTGAGTCCACCTGGCAATGGCCAGAGCCAACTGACAGTGTGCTCAGCCAAAGTGTTCTTTGGATGTCACAAGTCGGGCCCAGAGGCAGGAGGAACTTCTCTACACAGTAGGGCTTGAAGTTTGGACAGTCAAATGCCACAATGAGAAGAGGAACTCAGAACAGCAAGTCAAGTTCTCTGTCTACGAAGTTGTCTGCGTTTGGATGTGGCTGATGGTCGCTGGTGGTACTGAGCACAATGGGTTCGGGAAAGGAGGCTTCCATTGAAAGAGCGTGTCCTTCCCATTTTTTGGCACCAAATGAAAGGGTTTGGGCACCAAATGAAAAGGTTTTGCACTCAAATAACCACCCGAGATCTTATGGAAAGCAAAATTTATTGACATGCCTGGCTATATCTCCTAGAGAGAGGTGGCAACAGCAGGGTTTTTGCAGAGTTTTATAGGGGTGAGTAAATAGGAAACTTAACAAGTGGGACACTAGGGGTGGAAGGCAGAGGAAGCAAATGTCAGGGTTCAGGGATGGATGCAGTTTCTGGGAAACCGTACAAGGAGGAGGTGGGGAGGCTGGTTGGGGCACTGAGTGGAACCAACTGTTCCAGGATGTGTTTTGGGCTGTCTGCAACAGGGACATGTCGCCCTCTGGCAGGGCCTCTAGTTTTTCCTGGCTGACAGCCAAAATCTGTCAATTATGTGATTGTTAGTTGTTCCTACCTTGACTCTCGCCTCAGAAAGAATAAGGGAAATTTCTTTAGATTGATTTTCTTAAGGAGCTCCCAGGATTTTTGTCTTTCCTATCTGCCATCTGGAAACTCTGCTGATTTTTGTTATTGTGTTGTTCCTGTTGTTGCCTTGTTGCGGAGTTTGTTGATTTTCACTCCAATTTTCATTATTTCCCTTCTTCTGTTTGTTTTAGAAATAATTATTCTTCTTCTAGGTTCTTAAGGTTGAGTCTTTAGGTTATGAATTTAGATCTTAATTCTTTTTAACATATATAGTTGTTTATTATTGTCTTCTACACATTTCCTACGTTCCATTCCCTATATCTCACTAATTTTGACAAGTTGTGTTTTCATTTACATTTAGTTTAAAATATTTTGGAGAATTCTTTGACCTGTAAATTATTTATAAGTGTGTTGTTTACTAAATATTTTGGGAGTTTACAGCTCTCTCTAACTGATTTGTAGTTTATATTGTTTTAAGAACATACTTTATGTGATTTCTATCATTTTTAAGTTGGGTAGGTTTATGGTCCAGAATATGGTGTGCCTTGGTGAATGTTCTATATAAAATTGAGAAAAATATGTTTCTGATATTGTCCCATTGTTTTTAAATATTCTTTTTTATTAGCTTTCTTCTTCTTCTTCTTCTTCTTCATTCTCTCTCTCTTTTTTTTTCTAATTTCTTTTCAAGTCAATTTAGGAAGATTCTTTTAACTTATCTTCAAATTCACTGATTCCTCAATCATTCCAAGCTTTCTGGCTAGTCAGTTGAAGGCATTCTTCTCTTTTCTACTTAAGAAATTCTAGCATTTTATTCTGATTCTTTCTGACTGCTTTTATTTCTACTTACATTATCCATCTGTTCTAACATATTGTCTACATGTCTCATTGGGGCCTTGATATTTTAATCATAGTTATTCTTAATTTCCTATCTGATAATTCTAGCATCTGTGTCATATTTGAGTCTGGTTCTGATGATTGCTTGTCTCTTTAAACTGTTTTTGTTTCCTCTTGACACACATTATAATGTTTTGTTTATAGCTGACTTGCTAAACTAAATCATGAGAACTGAGGTAAATAGGTCTTAATATTAGGGTTCATGCTAGTGTGCTGAGAATTGGGCTGTGTTTAATGTTTTCTGTATCTCTAGGTATCTGAAGCTTCAAATTCTCTGTTGTTTTAGATTTTGTCCTCCTCTTGATATAGAGGCTTCCCTCTATGTCACCGGTCAGAAAGAATCTCCGTCTTGCACTTCTCTCAGCTGCATAGTCCTGCCATTATACTGGATTCCTATTGGTTTTGTGTTCAGGTGTGGGAAATGAGGAGCATTATATGACTTTCCTTTGACTCCTATTCTTTTAGGAGTACTCCACTTTCGAGGTATGGTATTTCTGTCCTTTCTCCCATGGCATAGCTTTTCTTCTCCAAACCCCTGCTCTCTTCTATGATTACAGATTTTTTTAAATATCCCTTTAGATGGAATTATGTCTACATTTGACCCCTCAGCTTACGGCAGCCACAATCCTACCAAAGTGGAGATAAAGCCAACACTCAGAAGGCTTAGTGAAGAATCACAGGGAAGCTGAGCCAGAGCCCTGTCTACAATGCCTGAACCATCTTGTCCTGTTATCTTCTGAAAGCCATCTTGCATTGTGACTTATTAGGTAAATCAAAAAATATCACCTGATATCATAGTAAACTTCTTGAGAATATGGAATGAGTATATAAATAACTACTATGCTATACTTTACATGTTCTAGGTAAAATAATAATAATAATAATAATAATAATAATAATAATACGAAGAAGAAGAAGAAGAAGAAGAAGAAGAAGAAGAAGAAGAAGAAGACTATAACTTAAATTTGTTGCTGCTTGCTTCTGTCATGCATTTACAATTTTTATACATTATAATCTGTTTTGGATTATAGAAGATTTTATAGATAAAAGTTTTTGATCATTGTAAGAACCCATTGTTCTCTGCTTTACTATTTGAGACTCCTTGCTTTTAATCTCATGGATAAAGCAAGATTAATCCCTTAGCAGAGAGGCAGGTGGGGGAACTTGCTGGCCTCAGCCACGGGTGATACTCATGTCAATAGTCACAGACATTTCTAAAATCTTGATTGGAGTTTGGAATCCAGATCTCATGCACCTTCCCACCTTGAGTTCTGCTTTCAGGACAGACTCTCAAACATACAAATTGATGAATTCCCTACACAGTACATGGTACATTATCCAGAGCTTGAACTTTTAGGCCCCAGACAGTGCTGGAACAATGGGCTGTAAAACATAGAATACTAAGTGGTACTATTTCTACAAAAGTCAAAAGAATGTATAACATGAGTTCAATAAACATGTGAATGAATGATCCTTTCAGAGTACAAAGGACCCATCAATGTCAACATAGTCTTTTATAAAGCACAAAGACCTAAATGAAAGTCTCAACAGGAGCTGTCTTTGATCACAGTTTTCTATTAGGATCACCTGTAAGCCTTCACAGCAGGGCTTTTTAGAGTTAATTCTTAATAGGCTAATAGGAGAATAAAGACAGCTATTGCTGAAATAGGAAACAACCTCACTTATCAGTTTCCTCATTATCAGCACCTGTAACTGTTCTGTCTGACTGGCTGGGCACCCTTAGTTCCTATGGGATGCTTGCTTATTAATCATTGTCTAACCTTTGAGTCACATTTTATTTCCTCCCTTGAACTCCCTGTGGAATTTTCTGGCTGCTAACTGTAGGCTTACACTGTAGCTTATATTCATTTTTTTTTTTTTTAGCTTTAAATCTCGCCTAATTTCTGTTTGACTCTCTTGCCTATGACCCTTGGCTAAATATGCATTTCTTGGGCCTCTTTTTTCCCCAAAAAAACCTGCCTTTTTATCCTGTCTTCTCAAACTGTTTTCCATCCACCTTTAAATTCCAAGGCCTGAAATTATATGACTGGCTTATTATATAATGCGCTTATATCTTTTCATTAACACCTAGATAGATGGCCCTAATGTATTTAATTCAAAAGCTAAACTCTCTTAAAATCTGGGGATGGCAGTCATAAATATGAAATAGAAAATAGATGATGACACTAGAAATCATGTGGCTCTTATAATTCTTGTTCAATGATTTTTGATGTCTAACGTATGCTCATATACGATAGGTGCCAAAGAAGAAAATAAGATTGCCCAGACATTCTTCTGTAAAACAAAAACGGGTACTCCACAAATCATCAAAGGATACCTTATTCTAGATAAGGGGGAAAGTCTTCATTAAAGACAGAAAATGAAACTACATTGCAATTTAACACACCAACCATCCACATAAAGTTGACTGAAGATAGAAATGAGACCAAAACATCAAATTTGATATCTTGCCATTCAAGTTGGGTACCAATATTAAAATGCCATGTGCCAGAAATGGCATAAATGATCCCTAATCAATCGCCAATAGTTTGGCAGCTTCTTAGCTTGATTTTCTTCCCTTGGTATCCTCTACTCATTTACTTAAATAGGGTTTTTTGTTTTGTTTTTGGTACTGGCAATTAAACCCAGAGGCATTCTACCTCCAAGCTATATCACCAGCCTTTTTTGTTTTTGTTTTACTTTGAGACAGGATCTGGCTAAATTGCTGAGGGTGTGTAGCTCAGTGGTAGACTTGAGGCCCTGGGTTCAAATATTAGTTCTGGGAAACAAACATGTGTGTGTGTGTGTGTGTGTGTGTGTGTGTGTGTGTGTGTGTATATATATATGTTTTTATTTTTAAGGAAAGCACTTGATAGTATATCAAGACCTAATTCAAATGTGATGTCATTGAAATATTAAGAAGTAATTCTGTTAGTGTGATAAAGGGAGATGCTTAAATGACTGTCAACATTCTCATTTCTATAATCCCAAACAAGTGACCACACAACCTTAGAGGCGGGAAGATTTATTTGCTCACAGTTTTCTGGAGATTCTGGGTTCAGCCCATGTGAGGTCAGGGTCAAAGCTCAAGGCATGGCCACAGGAAGCAGAGAGAGGGAGAGCACAAAGCTTCACTCTCACATCATGGCCTGAAGCAAAAGAGATGATGAGCAAGCTAGGAGATTGAAAGACACAAGCACCGTCCATGAGGACACACCCCCAGGGACCCACCTTCTGCAGCATACCCCACTGACCTAGGTGATCACCATTCATTACAATCGGTTTATCTGCTGATGAAATTATAACCCTCATAACTTAACTATATCAGCACAGAGCTCTTCAGGGAACATTCTGTATCTGACTATAACAATACATAAATTTAAGTTAACCATTGGTTTTTAAAGAGTAACATGAAAGATTAGGAGCTTTAAGAAATGTTTCTATTTATATTTATGTCTATGATTATATATATAATAAACTCATTCAATGATCTGAAATAATACAAATAAAAAAGTTTGTGAAATAATTGAAATGTACATTGATACAGAACATTCACCTTTTATAGTAAAGCAATTAGGATGTATTTCACTGAACATATTGCCAAATAAGCTCTTTAAAGGTAACATTTAGGTTGTTGAGGATGTGAAAAACACATCGTTCATACATATCTCATGAGAGGATAAGTGGGAGCAGCTTTGCCAAAGACATTTAGAAGCATATCACAGAAATAAAATATTTTATAGGTATTGATCCCCAAAATCCATTTTTATAATTTAACATGTATGGCAGCATATCATGGTAGAAGGATGACTCCATCCCCTCCAAGCCCTCAGAATTCTTATTTTCTGTTTTTGGCATAGCACAATGCAGTTGGGGGTGAACTTGCCTTCCTCTCCTCGCAAAAAACTTCTATTGAAGCCACCTACAGTTACTGACAGGAGTGTTTTGATACTTTCATTTATCTTGGACCAAAATTTGAAAAAAATTGAGAAGGATTATGCTCAAAAGAATGTTTAATAACCTGGAAAAATTCATAAGGCATAAGGAAGCAACTTTTTTTTTTTTTTTTTTTTTTTTTTTTTTTTTTTTTTGCGGTACTGGGGATTGAACTCAGGGGCATTCCACCTCCGAGCTATACCCCCAGCCCTATTTTTTATTCTTTATTTTGAAACCGAGTCTCACTAAGTTGCGGAGTGCCTCACTAGGTAGCTGAGACTGGCCGCGAACCCGGATCCTCTGGTCTCAGCCTCCCGAATGCTGGGATTACAAGCGTGCGCCACCACGCCCGGCTCAGGAAGCAACTTTTGAAACAATCTTTAGAGTATTTAAAAATATCTGATGACATGTTAATTATGGTTATATCAAAGCGAGATTAATGAAAGGTTTTTTCTTTCTGGTCTTGATCTATATTCCTAAAAAGTATAAGCACTTTTATAATACATAGCATTTAATGCAGACATTTTCCTCTCCTTCACTTACAACTATTATATTTTCTTGATCTGGAAGCTAACTGGACCCAGAAAGTTTAGAAAGAATTTATAATATAATTGCTTCATTTTTAAAGAAAGGATATGAATTAACATAAAAAGCAAAAATAATAAACTTAAGGAAATCTAAAACGTTTGCCAGGTCCAGCTTCTAGTGCACAGATCTGTGTAGAGTAGCTGGCAAGTGAACAACTGAGAAGAGTCAGCTCATTGTACAAGAATTGATTCAGGTGTGAGCTCGCTACCATGGCAGTTTTTTTCTGTCATTACTCGAAACTTCATTGCTTTTCTGCAATGTTGAAGGTTCATTTTTTCTTCCCTTTGGCCTTCAATAATTCCTTCTTGAAAGAAATCCCTGAGGGGGATCCAAGATGGCTACTGAGTGAAACAACTTTCCCCAGACGCTGTGATTTGGATCTAAATTTACCATAAAAAGAGCTTTTTAACAGAAGAAAAAAAGCGAAATTTGAACCACAAACAAATAAAGAAGATCAAGGAAGCAGAGCAGGCACAAGGGACTCCACCGCGCAGCAAACCTGTGCTAGGCGAGGATCCCCGCCCAGCTCTGCTGGAGCAGATCGTCTCCGGGTTCTGCAGCGAAGAAGTAGGCTGTGGAAAAATAGGACCAGGAGCCGTGGGGACCACCCAGACGCTGAGAGCAGCAAACTCCAGGACACAGCACTCCCAGGACCCCACGCCGTTCCCAGGCGGAGATTCTCCACTCACCCACAGCAACCAGAACGAGTGGAGCATTCAGCATAAGTTCCCACGGATCAGTCCCAGCACATTGCCTCAGCGCAGAACAGTGACCGCCCAGAAGAGCTCTAAATAAGAGGGCCACGAATGAACACAGCTTCTTAACAGAAGCCTGAGACTGGAGCTGAGGATCAGAGTCCAGGAGGGACGGGGGAGCTGGCGTGCCGTGAAACAGCGGCCGCCATCTTCCCCGCTAGCCCCACCCAACTGGCTTCCTGCCATCTACCCAGACTATCACCGACCTGCACCACCCAATGGCCAGAGGAGCAGGCCGAGCAGCAGGGATCCAGAACCGCCAAGCAGCAGCTTGGTGCAGGCCACAGGCTCTATGGAACCTGGGAGTGAAGCTGTGACGGTCACCCAGACGCTGCCGAAAACTACAGGCACCTCGGCAGACCCAATGACCTGGCCTGGCGTGGAGTGACATAGATCCCAGGAAAAACAAGGGAGCGGGCACCGCAAAAGCGCGCCGCAAACCGGCTGGTGCCGCCTGGTGTGCCAGCCCCTTCCAGCCAATATCCTGCCAGCTACCCAGACCTCCACTGTCCTTTTGCACCTGCAGCAATCAGAGGTGAAGCAGGCAACAACGGAAATCCGAGCAGCAGCGACTTGTAAGTGGTATTGGGCCCCTGAGGTGCAGGACCCCTATAAGAAGGATAGACACAGGCACCTGCCCTTCTACGGGTGCACATAGGACATCTGAAAAGGCCTGGCGTTTAGACTGCATTCCTGCCACCAGCAAAGGCAGAGAGAAAGACACAGCCAGGCCCTGTGGAGAGCCCAGAGACAGAAGCCAGCAGCAGGAGAGGCACCAATGAAACCCCCTGCCTGCACTGACAGCAAATAAAAATGATACAGACACACTCGGAAATTTAAGCTCGATACTTACGAACAAGCAGGGTGTTTCTTTTAGTGATTGGTTGCTGTTTTTATGCTTCGGGGTTTTTGTCTTTGTTTTTGTTTTTGTTCTGTTTTGTTTTTGGTGTTAAGTTTTATTGGTTTTTACTCAGTTTCTGTTCTGTATTGCCTTGATTTACTTATGTTTGTTTGGATGATTGCTTGCTTTATTTTAACTTGCTTAGCTTGTTGAATCTCCTCCTTTTCCCTTTTACAAGATTCCCCTCCCTCCTCCCCCCTATATTCCTCTCCTCAACACGGTACCTCCTCCCTTCTCTTTTTCTTTTTCTTTTTTCCTGTCTCATATCAAGACCATCTCATACTACCACACTCAAAACTCTATATTAATTACCAGACTCTCCTGACATATCTACTAACACTAATCTTTACAATTTATCACCGCAACACACTCAACCTCTTATTCCACTAGAACATACCTCTTCTTTACACTACTCTTGCATACAGCACTGTGACCTCTCACCCAACCTTTATCACTGATTTCAACCTGTCCCTGTATACACCTTCAGACACCTCTAAACCCCCCTACAGAGATTGGACGTGAAAACTTACAAGAGGAGCAAAGATATAAATCTAAGAATAGGCGAACCATGGGAAGGAAAAATAACAAAGAAACAACGAGCTACCACAACCCCTCAATAACAGATTTCACCAACCCAGAATGGCAGACATTACCAGAAGAACAATTCAGATCTTTAATACTAGAAATAATACAGGATTTTCAGAAATAATGTAGACAGAGCTTTAGAGAAATAAAGGAACAAATAAACAAAGAATTCGATGACATGAAAAGGAACCAAAGGGAAGCATTGAAGGAAGTGAAAGATGAAATAACTGAAATGAAGGCATCAATTCAAACTATAGACAGCAGATTAGATCACATGGAAAATAGAATATCACTCTTAGAAGATGACCATGCCAAAAACGATTCTGTAGTACATAATTTAGAAAAAAAAATACATCAGTATGAACTGGACATCGAAGAGATCTGGGCCAATTTTAAAAGAGCTAACCTAAGAATAATAGGCATAGAAGAGGGAACAGAAGTTGAAACTTTTGGAATAAACAATCTCTTCAAGGAAGTAATATCAGAGAATTTTCCAAACATAGAAAGAGAAGTCGACACACAGGTGCAGGAAACATACAGAACTCCCTCAAGACAGGACCAAAGAAGAGTCTAACCACACCACATAATAATCAAGTTGACCAATGTAGAGGCCAAAGAGAGAAGTTTAAAGGCAGAATAAGTAAAAGGCCAAGTGACATTTTGAGGCAAGCCAATTAGAATCACTCCAGACCTCCCAAATCAAGTCATGAAAGCCAGGAGATGCTGGAGTAACATATTCCAAACCCTGAAAGAAAATAACTTGCAGCCAAGATTCTCATACCCAGCAAAACTCTCTCTTAAAATTGACGGGGATATAAAAACCTTCCATGACAAACAGAAAATGAAAGAATTTATGTCTTCCAAACCAGCACTAGAGAAAATACTTAAAGAGATTAACTACAAAGAAGAACTAATGAGTAAACGTCAGAACCAGAGAAACAATAATTTCCAGGAAGCAAACAGCTAAGCAAAGAAGAATAAAATCCACAGAAAATAGAAGTCAAAACTCAAAATGTTAGGAATCAAAAACCATCTCTCAATAATTACATTGAATATAAATGGTCTCAATTCCCCAATAAAAAGGCACAAGGTGGCAAAATGGATCAAAACCCAGAATCCATCTATATGCTGCCTGCAAGAAACACATCTAACAAGCAAAGATGCCCACAAGCTAAAGGTGAGGGGCTGGAATAAGGTAATCCATGCCAATGGTACCCGATGACAAGCAGGAGTAGCAACTATGATATCAGATAAATTAAACTTCAAGTTCAAGCTTACCAGAAGAGACAAAGCAGGTCATTTTTTACTAGTAAAAGGAACAATCCAGCAAGAGGAAATAACAATTATCAACATTTATGCCCCAAATGCAGGTGCAGCCACTTTCATAAAACATACTCTGTATGATACAAAGACACATATAGACCCCAATACACTAAAACTAGGAGACTTCAATACTCCTCTTACATCTCTAGACCGTTCCTCTAAACAAAAGGTCAGCAGAGACACCTCAGACCTAAAGAATACCATAAATCAAATGGACCTATTAGACACATATAGACTCTTTCACCCAACTACAGCTGAATTCACATTTTTTTCAGCTGCACATGGAACCTTCTCCAAAATAGACCACATTCTGGGCCACAAAGCAAGCACTGGCAAATTCAAAAAATGCAACATAATTCCCTGCATCTTCTCAGATCACAATGGAGTGAAATTAGAAATTAATTCCAAGAAGACCCAAAACAACCATGGAAACACATGGAGACTGAACACCACATTGCTGAATGAAGACTGGGTCACAGAAGAAGTAAGGAGAGAAATTTAAAAATTCCTAGAAACGAATGAAAACAGAGATACAACTTATCAAAACCTCTGGGACACCTTAAAGGCAGTACTGAGAGGAAAATTTATAGCACTGAGTGCCCACAAAAGAAGAACAGAAAATCACCAAATAAATAACCTAATGACACAGCTCAAAGCACTGGAAAAACAAGAACAGTCTAACCCCAAAGCCAGCAGAAGACAGGAAATCATGAAAATCAGAGCAGAAATGAATGAAATAGAGAATAAAAAAACAATACAGAAGATCAACAAAACCAAAAGCTGGTTTCTTGAAAAAATAAACAAGATAGATAAACCCTTGGCCAACCTAACCAAAAGAAAGAGAGAATCAACCCAAATTACCAAAATAAGAGATGAAAAGGGTTATATTACCACCGACAGTATGGAAATACAGAGGATAGTCAGAAACTATTTTGAAAACCTACACTCCAACAAAATGGAAAAATCTAGAAGAAATTGACAAATTTCTAGACACATATAACCTTCCTAAATTGAGTCAAGATGATATCGATAACTTAAATCATCCAATAACAATCAAAGAGATAGAAAGAGCAATAAAGAGTTTAGCATCAAACAAAAGCCCAGGGCCAGATGGTTTTCCAAGTGAATTTTATAAAGCATTTACAGAAGAGCTAATCCCAATACTCCTTATATCACTATCAATTTGTACCTAACAAAGATGTATGCTTACAATGCATGAATAAAAATAAAAATTAAAAATAAATAAATAAATAAGGATATGATGGAAAAAATCATCTCTCAATAATCACACTGAATATAAATGGTCTCAACTCCCCAATAAAAAAGCACAAGGTGGCAAAATGGATTAAAACGCACAATCCATCTATATGCTGCCTGCAAGAAACACAGCTTACAAGCAAAGATTCCCACAAACTAAAGGTAAAGGGCTACAGTAAGGTAATCCATGCTAATGGAATTCAAAGACAAGAAGGAGTATCAACTATAATATCAGATTAAATGGACTTCAAGCCTAAGCTCATCAAAAGAGGCAAAGCAGGTCATTTTTTACTAGTAAAAGGAACAATCCACCACGAGGAAATAGGAATTATTAGCACCTATGCCCCAAACATAGGTGCAGCCACTTTCATAAAACAAACTCTGCATGATATAAAGTCATACATATATTCCAATACACTAATACTTGGAGACTTCAATACTCCTCTTACATCTCTAGACCGTTCCTCTAAACAAAAGGTCAGCAAAGATCCTAAAGAATACTGTAAACCAAATGGACCTGTTAGACAAATACAGAATATTTCACCCAACCACAGCTGAATTCACATTTTTTTCAGCTGCCCATGGAACCTTCTCCAAAAGAGACCACATTCTGGGCCACAAAGTGAGCAATGGCAAACTCAAAAAAATGTAACATAATTCCCTGCATCTTTTCAGACCACAATGGAGTGAAACTAGAAATCAACCCTAAGAAGACCCAGAGTAACCATGTAAACAAATGAAGACTGAACACCACACTGCTAAACAAGGAATGGGTCATAGAAGAAGTAAGGGGAAAATTTTAAAAATTCCTAGAAACCAATGAAAAGAGAGACAAAACATATCAAAACCTCTGGAATACCTTGAAGACAGTACTAAGAGGAAAATTTAAAGCACTGAGTGCCCACATAAGAAGAACAGAAAATCACCAAATAAATAACCTAATGACATAGCTCAAAGCGCTTGTAAACAAGGACAGTCTAACCCCAAAGCCAGTAGAACACAGGAAATTATTAAAATCAGAGCAGAAATTAGTGAAGTAGAGAATTAAAAAAATAGAGAAATCAACAAAACCAAAAGCTGGTTTCTTGAAAAAATAAACAACATAGATAAACCATTGACCAACTTAACCAAAAGAAAGAGAGAATCAACCCAAATTACCAAAATAAGAGATGAAAAATGTGATATTACCACCAACAGTGTGGAAATACAGAGGATCATCAGAAACTATGTTGAAAAACTATACTCCAACAAAATGGAAAATTTAGAAAAAATTGGCAAATTTCTTGACACATATAACCTTCCTAAATTGAGTCAAGAAGATATAGAAAACTTAAACCAACCAATAACAATAAAAGAGACAGAAACAGCAATGAAGAGTTTACCATCAAATAAAAGCACAGGGTCAGATGGATTTCCATGTGAATTTTATAAAACATTGATAGAAGAGGTAATCCCAACACTCCTCAAACTCTTCCGTGAAATAGAAAGAAACAGGACCCTCCCAAACACATTCTATGAAGCCAACATCACATTAATAACAAAGCCAAATAAAGACAGCTCAAGAAAAGAAAATTATAGGCCTATATCATTGATGAACTTAGATACAATACTGCTAAACAAGATACTAGCAAGGCACATTCAAAACCACATCAAGAAAATTATACACTATGACCAAGTCGGGTTCATCCCAGGGATGCAAGGCTGGTTCAACATATGAAAAGCAATCCATGTAATACCTCACATAAACAGAATCAAAGACAAAAATCACATGATCATCTCAATTGATGCTGAAAAAGCATTTGATAAGATCCAACACTCATTCATGCTAAAAGCACTGCAGAGAATTGGAATAGAAGTAACATACCTCAACATCATAAAGGCAATATACAAGAGGCCCACAGCCAACTTCATACTAAATGGAGCAGGAGTTTCTGCTAAAAACAGGAACAAGACAAGGATGTCCATTATCACCTCTTCTGTTCAATATAGTACTTGAGACTCTAGTCAGAGAAATAAGACAAGAGAAGAAAATCAAAGGGGTAAAAATAGGGAAAGAAGAGCTAAAACTACCCCTTTTTGTGGATGACATGATACTATTCTTAGAAGACTCAACAAAGTCAACCAAAATACTTATAGAACTGATCAACAAATTCAGCAAAGTGTCTGGATACAAAATCAATCGTAAAAAATCAGAAGCTTTCCTGTATGTCAACCATAAATACACTGAAAAAGAAATTCAGAAAACAGTTCCACTCCCAATAGCACCCCGAAAATAAGATACTTAGGGAAAAACCTAACCACAGATGTAAAGGCCCTTAAAAGTAAAACTATAAAAAGTTGAAAAAAAAACATAGATGAAGACCTTAGAAGCTGGAAAGATCTTCCATGCTCTTGGATGGGCAGAATAAATATCATCAAAATGGCCATCCTCCCAAAACTGATCTACAGATTCAACGCAACATCCATGAAATTACCAGGGTCTCTCCTCACAGAAAAATCAGTCCTTAAGTTCATTTGAAACAACAAAAAGCCTAGAACAGGCAAAGTAGTTCTTAGCAACAATAACCATGCAGGAGGTATCACAATACTTGACTTCAAACTCTACTAAAAACTACAGTAATAAAAACAGCATGGTATTGGCACAAAAAAGACACATAGACCATTGGAGCAGAATAGAAGATTTAGAAACAGACCCATGCACTTACAGCCAACTGATTTTTGACAAAGGAACTAAAAATATACAAAGGAAAAAAGATAGCCTCTTCAACAAATGGTGTTGGTAAAACTGGTTAACCATATGCAGGAAAATGGAATTAAACCCTACTTTCTCATGCTGCACAAGAGTCAACTCAAGGTAGATCAAAGACCTGGAAGTTAGGTCAGAGACCTTGCAGATACTTGAAGAGGGCATAGGCCCAACACTTCAACACATAGGCACAGGTAAAAACATTTTCAACAAGACCTCAAAAGCGCAAGCAACTCAAAGGAAGATCAATACATGGGATTACATTAAACTGAAGAGCTTTTGTGCAGCAAAAGAAACTATCAAGAACCTCAACAGAGAGCCCACAGAATGGGAGAAAACTTTTGCCAGCTACTCTTCTGATAGAGGACTAATATCTAGGATATACAGAGAACTCAAGAAACTCACAGCTAAGAAAACAACCCAATCAAAAAAATGGGCAAAGGATCTAAATAGACACCACACAAAATACAAATGGCCAATAAATGTATGAGGAAATGTTCCACATCCTTAGCAATCAGAGAGATGCAAATCAAAACTACCTTGAGATTTCACCTAACTCCAATCAGAATGGCAACTATCAAGAACACAAACAACAACTGCTGGCGAGGGTGTGGAGAAGTGGGAACCCTAATACATTGTTGGTGGGATTGCAAACTAGTGCAACCACTTTCGAAAACAGTATGGAGGACCCTCAGATGAATGAGAATGATCCTACCATATGATCCAGTAATACCTCTACTGGGTATCTACCCAAAAGAAAGAAAACCAAACTATCAGACCAACGCATGTGTATCTATGTTTATAGCTGCACAGTTTACAATTGCCAAACTATGGAACCAGCCAAGATGTCCATCGACAGATGAATGGATTACAAAACTATGGGATATGTACACAATGGAATTTTACTCAGCCTTAAAGAAGAACAAAATCATGTTATTTGCAAGGAAATGGAAGGAACAGGAAAACATTATGTTAAGTGAGATTAGTCAGTCACAAAAAGTTAAAAATCGAATGCTCTCCCTAATATGTGGAAGCTAGGGAGAAAATGGGATGTAAGAGGGACTCCAGATGAAGGAGAATTCTTAGGTGAACAAAGAATTTGATTTAACGGAAGGTGATGGGGGCAGGGGGAGACACCCTAATGAGCATGATGTACTAACAAGATCACATCAAAGTCAATCACTAAACTGACCTTGAGAAGGAGGGAGAAGGAGGGAGGGGGAGTGGGAATTGGGGAAGGGTTAATGAGAAATGTGTGCATGGATGTCTTTACCTATACTATCTTTTACCCAACAAAGATGTGTGATTAACCCTGTTGTACCCAAGAAATGTATAAAAATCCATGCTAAAAAATAAAAAAATAATTAATAAAAAAAAATAGGACTGGGGGTTTGGCTCGGAGATAAAATGCCCCTGGGTTCAATCCCCAGTACCACAAACAAACAAACAAGCAAACAAACAAACAAAACAAAACTAGCTGGGCATGGTGGTGCATGCTTGTAATCCCAGCATTTAGGAGGCTGAAACCTGAGGATCCAGTTTCATGGCCAGACTCAGCTACCTAGTGAGGCACTCTGCAACTTAGTGAGACTCTGTTTCAAAATGAGGACTAAAAAATAGGGCTGGGAGTGTAGCTTGAAGGTAGAATGCCCCTGGGTTCAATCCCCAGTACTGCAAAATAAAATAGGAGACAGATTGGGAAGGAAAAGGAAAAACATAGTTTTTGTTTTGTTTTGTTTTGCTTTTTTTCAGTGCTGGGGATTGAACTCAGGGGCATTCTACCTCCGAGCTATACCCCCAGGCCTATGTTTTATTCTTTATTTTGAAACCAGGTCTCACTAAGTTGCAGAGTGCCTCACTAGATACCTGAGGCTGGCCACGACCCCGCATCCTATGGTCTCAGCCTCCCAAATGCAAAAATATAGTTTTAAAATCTGGAGAGTTAAGCTGGGCATGGTGGTGAATGCTTGTAATCCCAGCATTTGGGAGACAGAGACCGGAGGATCCGGGTTCAAGGCCAGCCTCAGCTACCTAGTGAGGCACTCCACAACTTAGTGAGACCATGTTTCTTTTTCTTTTTTTTTTTTTTTTTTTTTTTTTGCGGTACTGGGGATTGAACTCAGGGGCATTCTACCTCTGAGCTATACCCCCAGCCCTATTCTTTATTCTTTATTTTGAAACAGGGTCTCATTAAGTTGCGGAGTACCTCGCTAGGTAGCTGAGGCTGGCCTCGAACCCGGATCCTCCTGTCTCAGCCTCCCAAATGCTGGGATTACAACAAAAACAAAAAATAAAACAAAACAAAAAAAAGAAGGAATAAAAATGATCAATAGATGTATGAGGAAATGTTCAACATCATTAGCAATGAGATAGATGCAAATCAACACTACCTTGAGATTTCACCTAACTCCAATCAGAATGGCAATCATAAAAAACACGAACAACAATAAATGCTGGTGAGGGTATGGAGAAGTGGGAACTCTAATACATTGCTGGCGGGATTGCAAATTAGTGCAACCACTTTGGGAAACAATACCGAGGATCCTCAGACAAATGGGAATGAACCTACCATATGATCCAGCAATACCACTTCTGAGTATCTACCCAAAAGAATGGAAACCAAACTGTCAGACCGACGCATGTGCATCTATGTCTATAGCTGCACAATTCACAATTGCCAAACTATGGAAAGATGTCCATCGACAGATGAATGGATTACAAAACTATGGGATGTGTACACAATGGAACTTTATTCAGCCATAAAGAAGAACAAAATTATGTCATTTGCAGGGAAATGGAGGCAACTGGAAAACATTATGTTAAGTGAGATTGGTCAATCACAAAGAGAAAAAAAAGCATATTTTCTCCATAATATGGGGATTCTAGGCAGAAGATAGGGCATAAGCGGGACTCCAGATGAAAAGGGAGAAACCCTAGATAAGCAAAGAAGTTGACTTAACTGAAGGTGATGGACCAGGTGGGTGGGTGGGGGGTGGCAGGGCTAAGCCACATGATGTACTTTCACAAACATATCAAAGTCAGTCACTAAACTGAACTTGAGAAGGAGGGAGGGCAAGGTAGTGGGGTGGGAACTTGGGAAGGGTTAAATGAGAAATGTGTGCATGTATGCCTTTACCAGCTGGTACCTAACAGCAAAGATGCATGATTACAATACACCAAATAAAATAAAATAAAATAAATATAAATAAAATAAATAAATAAAATAAAAAGTGACCCACTTTGTCTCTTCTGATGTGTTTTAGCTTAAATTCTGTTTTGTTGGATATAAGCGTCGCTATTGCTACTTGGGTTCAGTCTTCATTTGCATGGTGTATTTTTTTCCATCCTTTCACCTTAAGCATATAGATATATTTGGCTGTAAGCTAAGTTTTTTGAAAGAAGCACAGTTAGATTACTTTTTTTTCTGTTGAGACTGTTTATTCTGCAGAATGACATTTTATTTAACAGACAGCATGGAGTTCTTACATATCCATTATCAGTGCCTTGAAAACCAAACAACTTTAAAAGTTAGCAGCAGCTTCTACAAGTACAAACATACACATTTATTACATAACATATGGTAATAAAATCTATCAAGATATATTATACAAACTCAACGTATTTTAAAACATATATTATAGGTTGATGGAGTATAATAAAATGACATGTATTCTATCTTCAAATCATACAATATAATACTTACAGTGATATTAACAAACTATTCACATTAAGTATTACAGAAGTATATAAGGGTACAAAAAAAATGGGAATGTTTATTAAAGAACCTTAGCAACTATTTTCTTTTATGCTTCAAATTGAGTGGATGGTTCCTACCTACAGAAAAAAGCCTAGAACTACTATTTTTGGTAAGTAGAGAAGTAATTTCTTCTAGAAAGGTACTCCAAGCCATAAAAGTGTCATTCATATCTTGCAGTTCTGACAGTAGTAACAGTAGTATGCACTAAGGGTAAGGAGAATCCCTGCTCACGTTACTTTTTTTTTTTTTTTTTTTTTTTTTTGCGGTACTGGGGATTGAACTCGGGGGCATTCTACCTCTGAGATACACCCCCAGCCCTATTTTTTATTCTTTATTTTGAAACCGAGTCTCACTAAGTTGCGGAGTGCCTCACTAGGTAGCTGAGGCTGGTCTCGAACCTGGATCCTCCGGTCTCAGCCTCCCGAATGCTGGGATTACAAGCGTGCGCCACCACGCCCGGCTACGTTACATATTTTAGCACAAAAGATGTATGTGGACAGTTAGAAGTCTTCATCTGGGAATCGTTGATTATAAAGTGAAATCTCACATCTGTGACTGAGATGGCCAGTGCCCTGAAAGTTCTTTGGACACAGATTTCTAAAAGTTAATTCTAATGATTAGAGCAAATAGATCCATGTCCCTGAGAGGTAGCACCTATGGCTAATAGTGAAAAAATTTGTCTTACAGAAAACATTTTGTATCTTATAACCAGAAATGCATTCTTTAGGACAAAGGAAGAACATCTGATATGACAGTTTCCTGGTAATTGAGAAGAACAATAATTTTGAATAAGCTAGATTGTGGGAGAAAGGTCCATTTGATGGTAGGCAAAAGTGATCACATGGGCTGTAAGCAATTTCTTGCAGCTGAGTAGTTAAAATGAAGGAAGATGCACATCTACGTTCAGCGCTATCCCGCCACACTGGTTGGCAAGGCCTGGCAATTTATTCCTAGATGAGGAGATACACTGGTGCAACCTTCAAGGCAAGGGGGAGGAGAAAGGTCCATAGATATAGAATAAACTAATGGGGCCAACACCTTCTATAAAGCATGAGCCACCTGGGACAAAAATATGGAAAACCCTCTGGAAGTAAGATAACCCAAAGCCAATGATCACCTGAGAAGGCCTGGCAGCCACTTCACTGAGTACTCTATTCTGTGACTCCTTCTAACCTGCCAACCTCTACAATGCTCTCTCAATTGAAAAAAAAAAAAGGTTAAGGATGATTTATAAGTAACTTTTTCTCTTACTGACTGTAACCTAAGAGGCATGACTATAGAGAAACATTTCAGCAAAGAGATCCCATGCTTTGATCATGGGTAGGTAACAAATTGTATTTTGTTATTTCAGTATTAGATATATAGGTGCAATTTACTTCTCAAAGACATGCCTGCTGCCTAATCATAATTTTTTCCATATTCTTGTCCCAAACAGCTCATGGTTTATAGATGTCTAAAATCCCACTAGTTTATCTCATACCCATGGACCCACCCCATGGGCCACACTAGTTATATCTCCTCACCTAGGAACAATCATCAGGTCTTGAGAACCAGTTTGGAGGGGGCAGCGCCAAAAATAGATGTCCACCTTCAGTCACTTCAACTATTCACTCATAAGAAGTTGCTTAGAGCCCAAAGGCTTGGATTCAGGGAAAGATTTTGCATGATTTCCTTCATTACCATACATACTTTTCTTCTTAATGCTTTAATGATCTTTTTCTTGCCTACTTATTAAAAGCACTCCATGGAATGTGAATATCTCTGTACCATTCTAATTCTTCATCTATGATATATTGTCTTCTCATAACTCACAGACTTGACACAGGCAAGCTTCTATAGAAGATGCTTTCTCTAGTCCTGTGCATGTATCTCTAGAAATCTCAGGATAGGACCAAATATTAGATGATGAGATTTTTTTAACACAGTTGTTTTTTTTTTGTTTTGGCTAAGTTGTCTCAATAAAATATTCTTTTGTTGTTCTAAATATTAGCAATGATTATCTTTATGCGTTTTATACCTATCCCAGTATCTTATAAAAACGGGTCATAATGATTATTGTCTTTGTTATTATTAGCCCAGTTCCTGTTTTTGTGGGCATCTGATTCTTATTGTGGTTAAATGTCTTTGGTTGAATGTTTGTTACCATCATCACAAATCACCATAGACCTTGCTTCTGGGCTGTCCACATCCTCCACTGTCAGAGGATCAGAAGAGCAGTGCCCTCCACTCTCTTCTCCCTCATGAGACTTCATACAAAGCTCAAGTCTACTTTCTACTAGGCTGAATGGAAAGCATGAGTCCTGAGAACGATAAGAATTATCCCACTGGGTGGTCTGCACAGCTCCCAGTCCTTCATCTGCCCTTAGGGGTATGTCTTTCTCTCTCTCTTGCAGTAAGCTGGCCTCTGGAACATTAGAAGAATGTGGAGGTGACTCTGAGGGTTCTTTTAGGGAACCTATTTTATTTTCCTCTGATCTGGATGCCTTTGCTTTCTTTTTTAGAGACCAATTTTTCAAACTAGCCACACCATTTCTCAACCATGTACTGGGGTGAAAAGTTACAAAATGCATTTGTGAATGCCTCTCTATGGTGTCCTTTTTTGTGTAAGTTGAGTGGCTGCTGGCCTGCCCTGTTGAGGGACCAGGGATTCCAGAAATGAAGCCAGAACTACGACAATCAGAAGAAAGTTATTCCAGTTTTTGTTGAGCCTGAAAAGTACAATCTATTGGAGAGGAACTTTCAGTGGGTGTGAACACAGAGTGTTCAGAAATCTGAGAAAAATCACTGTCCTGAGAGCTCACTGATGAGCCAGCTGGGGAAGTGCCTGGTGAAGATAAGCCGGAATAGCAAGACCGTGGGCACAGGTTTAGTCTGGAGGGTAAACCTTTCTCAGTGCTTTGGTTTGTGGCACTATTGTTGCCTACTTCAATCCCCACGATCAAACTCTGATTAATAAGCTTCTGCCCCTCCATTTGCAAAGACTTATGCCATTTGAGATACTCCTCCTCCCCATGCAAGAGATCAGCTTCACAGCTAGTTTTGTGCTGTTTCTCTGAACAAATCGCCCTGAGATAAGTCAGTTTGTAGTTTTGGTCATCTATGTTGGGCTCTGAGCAGCACCAATGTGTCCTTGAACTCTTGAGCGCATCTGCTGTGTGTGGTGGGGAGTATCCACACGAATCTGCATCAAAGCATTGGTTCCTGGAATGATCCTGGGAGGGCATAAGACTGTAAGATGCCACAGAAACGGCTGCTGGCTTTGACTTACTAAAAAGTTTCACCTGACTTCCTTCACTACCAGACAAACTTTTCTTGTTACTGTTTTGATTAGTGGCATTTTTCTTGCTGAAATCAGTGCCAGTGACTAAACATGTCTTATCATCCCCTTCCTGGAGAGGCTGGTTCTGCTTCAGATAGTTTTTCATCTCTTTGAGAGAGGATTGCATCAGAGCTGGACTTGCATAGCTTTTTTTGGTAAAACTCCTTGAGATAGGAAAGCTCTGAGTCTTTGTAGTCAATTCTGGGCTCCGACAACACCGGCGTTGCTGCAAGCTTTTGGGAGCATCTGCTACAGCTGCAGACAGGTAGCTGGGTGTGCATGTGCCAGATGGGGCCCTGGCATGCTCCCCTACTACAGCTTTTCTGTATGTTACTGGAACGTTCACCAGGTTAGATTCAAGAGGCTGCTTCATTGGGATGTCTTCATCTTTAGAATGCTCTAAGTCAAAATCACTCAGGGTTAACAGGCCTTCTTCCTCAGGCTGGCCAAGGTCATAGTCACTGAGGGTTAAAACAGAGTTCATGCTTCTGCTTCTTTGGCCAAGTTTCTTCACCAAATCACTACATGGAGCGTTTACATCCTCATTTACCTCGTTTTCCAAGCTGTCATAGGAGGAGCTATTTAGTTGGAAGCAAGTGATATCTGGGACATTCTCTTTAGTGTCACATCTCACTGAAACTTCTCCCAAGAGGGAAGTGATTTCTTCTCCAAATATCTGGCAGCAATTTTCAATCAGAAATTGTATAACCAGGGAAACCTTTTTTGTAAATCCATTTTCTAGTTCTGGGCTAGAGGAAGTAGGAGGCCAAAGAATACTTGGAGAGACACACACTGCTAAATTAAATGCAGTCATCTGATTGAGTGATGACTCTAGTTCAATGATGTGTAATATCCCAAACAGATACCTTAGGAGAATAACGTTGGCTCTCGGAAGGTGGTCTAGTAGCCTTTTAATTGTATTTATTTTCTCTTCATCATTTCCTTGATCCATTACACAGACCCAGTGGTAATAGAGATCTGATGCAAAAATACTTCCTGGGATATTTCGTAGGAAATCTTTTAAGACTGATGCTAGCACAAAAGTAGATTCACAGTCTAGATCTATTTCAACTCCAGAATTCAGTTTTTCTTTTAGCACTCGGCAAGATTTTGCATTGGCCGACTGCCTGAAGATGCCTTTTGTGAGGGGGCCTTTTTGATTAAGATAGAAAAGCATGTCCAAGATAGGTTTGGGCAGGTTGTCATTCTCACACACATCTGGTAGAGAAACTCCAAACAGCTGTCCCAGCATGGGGGATGTGGGAGACTCCGGCGAATTTTCCAGGTGAGTGCTAGAGTCCCGCCAAAAGGCCCAGCATGAGATACATCTTCTCCTTGTAACTGTCTTCTGACCTGAATCACTCAGTTGCTGAGCTGCAGCCAAGCAGCTGGGTTTCAAGATGAACTGGCACTGCATCTTTTGGGGCAGCTGTTCCATGAGGAAGAACTCTTGGAGATTGGAAGGGGCGGCAGAGTCCTTTGATGTCTGTGTCAGGAGTGCAGTGTCTCGAAGACAACTCATCTTAATTCCATACGGATATTCATGTCCAATGAGTGGGTACGATGCTGCTCCTTTTCCAGAATTGACCCATAACTGATAATCTCTCTCAGAGCCAGGTATCCCTAGTTTTGGCAATGCCTTGCTGACAACTTCACTTGCCGTATCTGAATTCATTATTGTGATAGTTTTATAATAGGCACAATTCCCAATGTCCTTTGTAAAGATTTTTAGGGGAATGCTCTTCGGATAGTCCTTCTTTTTCTCCAGATTGATGTATCTCTGAAGGAGAGAGAGCCATTCGTCCTTTTGTTCTGGAGTGCTGAAAGTCGCCACAAAGTTCACGGTCGGCCAGCCCAAGACAAAGGATTTCATGGCACTGGTGTTACCTTCTCCCACTTCATCTCCACAGCTTGCGGTCCACATGTAACTTAATTTAATTAGATTTTTTAACTTAAAGTTATTGTTATATTTGATTTTGGCCACAACAAACAGATCGTCGAATAGGAAAAGATGCCGCTCCTGCCTCTACAGTCCTCTTTTGAGTTCTACCCGGCCATCAATCAGCAGAGTTCTACTGGTGCACATAGATGATGACAGAAACGCATATGTGTCCACACTAGCAGAAGGTCTTTCTCTGGTACTAGGCCGTTTTTGCAGGGCTTCATCCAGGATAAGAGGTGGAGTACCTCTCCTTTTCGCTTGAGTTTTCCTTTTCTTCCACATTGCCACGGCAGCAGTTCGGGACTGACCCCCGAGGCCACTTGGGTGACTGGGGGCCCGGCGCCCCGAGGGCCAGGGAGGGGCGAACCCCGGATCCGCACTGGCGGACCAAGGGGCGCCGGCTGCAAATCCTGCTGCGGGAGGCGATGCGCGGGAAGCTGCGAGATGGACTCTGAGACTGATTAAGACTCTAGAAAGCTGAGAACCAAGGGATTCTGAGGGAGAGCGAGAACAGGAGCGGGAGGTGCGCCGAAGCCTGGGAGGGCGGAGGGCGGGTGGGAATGGTTGTGGCCACTGCGAGCCGGGCCGTTGGGTCCTCAAGGCAACGCGGGGGTTTCGGGGGACGCGGGGACAGTGAGGGTACGAGGCCCCCCGCTCAGCATCCGCGAGCTCACCTTGTTGGTGCGGAGGCCTCCGCGAGCTGGGACACTCCTATCAAGGAAGAGGAGTGTCCCGGCTGCCCCCCTCCCCACCCACCCAAGGTCATGTCTGCCATGTCTGGGGGCCTGAGCTAGGCAGGGTTGGGGCCATGGACTGCAGCCTGAGCTTTGCGCTGCCTGACCCGCCCCTCTGCTCCTGGCCTAGATTATGTTTTTAATCCACATTGCCAGTCTATGTCTTTTAATTAGGGAGCTAAGACCTTTGACATTTAGTGTTATTGAGATATGATTTTTGTCTCCTGTCATTTTAAGTTCTATTTTCTGTTTGATGTAGTGTTGTTTCTCCTTTGCTTAGGTGCCCACCTGCTGGAGTTTGCCTCTTCTCTGGTCCCGGAATTTGCTTCTTTTTTTTTCTTCTTTGTGTTTTATTTCTTTAAGTATTTTCTCTAGCGCTGGCTTGGTAGTCATGAATTCTTTGTTTCTGCTTGTCTTGTAATGCTTTTATTTCTCCATTAAATTTGAATGATATCTTTGTTGGGTATAGCAGTCTTGGTTGGAATTTTTTTTTTTTTCTTCATCCAGAGTCTGGAGTGCATCACACTAGCACACTAGTCCCTCCTAGAATTCATAACTTGGGTTGAGAAGTCTGGATGATTTTTATTGGTTTCCCCCCTGAATGTCACCCCTTCTTTTGTTCTTACTGCTTTTAAGATTCTTTCCTTGGCTTCTATGTTAGTTATTTTGATTATTACATGGTGTGGGGAGGTCATTCTTTGATCTTATCTTAATGGTGTTCTCTATGTCTCCTGTAGGTGAATACCATTCTGATTGGGGTTAGATGGAATCTCAGTGTAGTTTTGATTTGCACATCCCTGATGCTAATGATGTTGAACATTTTTTCATGTATCTACTGGCCATTTCTATCTCTTCTTTTGTCAATTGTCTATTCAATTGAGTTCTTGATTGGGTTATTTGTTTTTTCTAGTCTAAAGTCTTTTAAGTTCTTTTTATATTCTAGATATTAATCCTCTGTCAGAGAGGTAGCTGGTAAAAATCTCCTCCCATTCCATAGGCTTTCTCTCTAGACTCTTGATGGTTTCCTTTGATGTGCAGAAACATAAAATCAGTGTTTTAAAAAATGATTAGAAATAGGCCGGGCGTGGTGGCGCACGCTTGTAATCCCAGCATTCGGGAGGCTGAGACCGGAGGATCCGGGTTAGCAGCCAGCCTCAGCTACTTAGTGAGGCACTCCGCAACTTAGTGAGACCCGGTTTCAAAATAAAGTAAAAATTAGGGCTGGGGGTATAGCTCGGAGGTAGAATGCCCCTGAGTTCAATCCCCAGTACCGAAAAAAAAAATGATTAGAAATATTTACTTTGCCATCATCAACATATTATTTGACTCTATGTATCTGGGAGACTATAAGGGGAAAATAAGTTTGGGGCTTTGCATTCAAGGTCCTTTTTAAATGAGTAAAAGATGCATGTTCATCTATACCACTTTACTAAATTATCCATCCACATGATTATTTCACTTTTTAATTAAAAACCTTTAAAAGTCTAAAGAGTTTATAAGAAGTACACATATTATTGGTTATACACTCTATTAGTTATAGAATAATGCATATTTTCCATTGAACCAAAATATAGTTTATAAAAGCAAAAGAAAATGTTTAATTCTAGTTGGAACATTTTAACTTAGGGGATGTACTTCATGGGTTAATCTAATTTGTGCTTTTTCCCGTAACACACTGAAGGAAATTTGGGTTTGTTTCTTTACAGCCACTGTTGAAGTTATTGTTTTCAACCTGAGGTCAGAAAACAGCTAAGAAGGACAGTATACTATTGTATACTTTCAAAATTAAAAGTACTTCATTAAAGAAATATATCAGAAGAATTCAGTGCAGAATGAATTTTTATAAACATATGACAAATATTGTAAAGCAAAATACCAAGGTATTTAGAAAAAGGTTCCCAAACCAGACAAATCAAATCTGTAAATAGATGGCTGATTTTCACACTTAAAATAAGCTCTCAACAGTTTTTACATAATTTACCCAAATTTGTGTATACTATGATCCTTCTTTCACTGTAGTTTTAAAGTAAACTGTCCATTCCCTGCTTGTAGCCACCTGTCGTTGTACTTATTTCTGAAAGGCTAAAGTTAATTGAATGCCTTTCTTAAACCAGAAAACCAGTGTACATGCAACCCAACTACTTTCAGCCTGACTTCGTCTTCTTCAAAGCTTATCAAATTACACAGCTGCCATAATGTGACTTTGTGTGTTCTAGCATTGGTGAAAAACTGGTCCTCATGTATCTATTGGTCATTTGTATCTCTTCTCTTGTGAAGTGTCTGTTCAATTCAGTTGCCCATTTCTAGAATTGGGTTATTCAATTTTTTAATGGGATGTCTTTCAAGCTCTTGGTATATTCTAGGTATCAGTCCTCTATGAGAGGGATAGCTGGCAAAGATTTTTCTCCCATTCTGTAGACTTTCTCTTTAGACTCTTCATGGTTTCCTTTGACGTGCAGAAACTTTTAGTTTGATGCCAACCTACTTATTAATTCTTATTTTAATTTCCTGAGCTTTGGGGGTCTTGCTGAGGAAGTTTCTACCTGTGCATATATAGTGGAGTGTTGAACCTATGCCCTCCTCTTGTGGCTTAACAATCTTTGATCTAACTTCTAGGTCATTGATCCATCTTGAGTTTACTCCTGTGCAGGGTGAGAGGTAAGAATTTAGTTGCATTTTTCTACAACTGGATAACCAGTTTTCCCAAAACCACTTGTTGAAAAGGCTGTCTTTTCTCCAATATATGTGTCTGTACCTTTGCCAACAAACAATTGGTTATAAGTACGTGGATTTGTTTCTGTATCTTCTATTCTGTTCCATTGGTCTTTGCGTCTGTTTGGTGCCAATACCATGCTTTCTTTTAATTACTATAGCTCTGTAGTATACTTTGAAGTCAGGAGTTGGGATGACTCCTGCATGGTTCTTATTGCTGAGTATTGCTTTGGCTATTCTGGGTCTTTTGTTTCTCCATATGAAATTTAGGAATGATTTTTCTAGGTGTATGAAGAATGACATTGATATTTTGATAGGGATTGTGTTGAATCTGTAGATCACTTTTGGTAGAATGGCCATTTTGATAATACTTGTTCTTCCTATCCAAGAGCGAAGAAAATCTTTCCATCTTCTAAGATCTTCTTCAATTTCTTTCTTTAGTGTTTTGTAATTTTCTGTATAGAGGTCTTTTACCTCTTTGGTTAGGTTTACTCCTAGGTATTTGATTGGTTTTGAGGTTATTGTAAAGGGATTTACTTTCTGGATTTCTTTCTCAGAGAATTCATGATTGGTATATAAAAAAGCTATTGAGCCGGGCGTGGTGGCGCACGCTTGTAATCCCAGCATACGGGAGGCTGAGACCGGAGGATCCGGGTTCTCGGCCAGCCTCAGCTATCTAGTGAGGCACTCCGCAACTTAGTGAGACTCAGTTTCAAAATAAAGAATAAAAAAATAGAGCTGGGGGTGTAGCTTGGAGGTAGAATGCCCCCGAGTTCAATCCCCAGTACCCTCCCCCCCAAAAAAAGCTACTGGATTTTTTAGGTTGATTTTGTAACCTGCTACTTTGCTGAATTTGTGGATCAGCTCTAGTAGTCTTTTGCTGGAGTTTTTTGGTTCTTCTAGATATAGGATAATGCCACCTGCAAATAAAGGTAATTTTAATTCTTTTCTGATTGTAATTACTTTGATATCCTTCTCTTGTCTTATTGCTCTTGCAAAAGATTTTAGAACTGTAGTGAAAAGGAGTGGTGATAGTGGGCATCCTTGTCTTGTTCCTGATTTAAAGGGAATTCCCACAGTTTTTTTTCCATTCAATATAATGTTGGCTTCAGGTTTATTGTATATTGTCTTAATGATGTTGAGGTACCTTCCTTCTATTCTGATTTTCTGCAGTGTTTTTAATAAAAATGGATGTTGGATTTTGTCAAATGCTTTTTTAGTGTCTATTGAGATGATCATGGAATCTTTTTCCTTAGTTCTTTTACATGGTGTATAACATGTATTGATTTGTGTATATTGAGCCAGTCTTGATTTCCTGGGATGAAACCAACTTGATCATGGTGCACAATTATCTTGATGTGGTTTTGAATATGCATGGCTAGTATTTTGTTTAGAATTTTTGCATCTGTGGTCATCAATGATATTGGTCTGTAATTTTCTTGAGATATCTTTATTTTGTTTTGATATTAATGTGATAATGGCTCTGTGTGCCCACAGAAGAAAACTCCATCTCTTTAAATTTCAGGGAATAACTTGTGAAGTATTTGGTTTAGTTCTTCTGTAAAAGTATTATAGAATTCAGCGGGGAATCCATCTGGTCCTGAACTTTTCTTTGATGGCAAACTTTTTATTGCTGTTTCTATCTCTTTTCTTGCTGTTGGTCAGTTTAGGTTTTCTATATCCTCTTGGTTCAATTTAGGTATGTTGCATGTGTCTAGATATCTGCCAATTCCATTCATTTTTTCCATTTATTGGAATATAAATTTTCAAAATAGATTTGATGATCATCTGAATTTCCCCACTGTCTGTGATTATGTCTCTTTTCTCATTTCTGATTTTAATAATTTGGGTTGATTATCTCTTTCATTTGGTTAGGTTGTCTATGGGTTTTTCAATCTTGTTAATCTTTTCAAAGAACCAGCTTTTTGATTTATTGATCCTTTGAATTGTTTTTTCATTCTCTATTTCATTAATTTCTGCTCTAATTCTAATTATCTCCTACCTTCTACTGGCTTTGGGATTAAACTGTCCATGTTTGTCTCAGTCCTTGAGGTATGTCATTTGGTTGTTTATTTAGTGACTTTTGAAAGCCTATACTCCAAAAAAAATGGAATATCTAGAAGAAATTGACAAATTTCTAGACACATATAACCTTCTGAAATTGAGTCAAGATGATATCAAAAACTTAAATCATCCAATAACAGTCAAAGAGATAGAAACAGCAATAAAGAGTTTATCATCAAACAAGAGCCCAGGGCCAGATGGTTTTCCAAATGAATTTTATAAAGCAGTTATAGAAGAGCTAATCCCAATACTCCTCAAGCTATTCCGTGAAATAGAAAGAAACGGGACCCTCCCAAACACATTCTATGAAGCCAACATCACATTAATAGGAAAGCCAAATAAAGACAGCTCAAGAAAAGAAAACTATAGGCCTATATCATTGATGAACTTAGATGCAAACTGCTAAACAAGACACTAGCAATGCTCATTCAAAAGCACATCAAGAAAATTATACACCATGACCAAGTCGTGTTCATCCCAGGGATGCAAGGCTGGTTCAACATAAGAAAACCATGGAGACTGAACACCACATTGCTGAATGAACACTGGATCATAGAACAAGTAAGGAGAGAAATTTAAAAAATCCTAGAAACCAATGAAGACAGAGATACAACTTATCAAAACCTCTGGGACACCTTAAAGGCAGTACTGAGAGGAAAATTTATAGCACTGAGTGCCCACATAAGAAGAACAGAAAATCACCAAATAAATAACCTAATGACATAGCTCAAAGCACTGGAAAAACAAGAACAGTCTAACCCCAAAGCCAGCAGAAGACAGGAAATCATGAAAATCAGAGCAGAAATGAATGAAATAGAGAATAAAAAAACAACACAGAAGATCAACAAAACCAAAAGCTGGTTTTTTGAAAAAAATAAACAAGATAGATAAACCATTGCCCAACCTAACCAAAAGAAAGAGAGAATCAACCCAACTTACCATAATAAGAGATGAAAAGGGTGATATTACCACCGACAGTATGGAAATACAGAGGATAGTCAGAAACTGTTTTGAAAACCTACACTCCAAAGAAAATGAAAATCTAGAAGAAATTGACAAATTTCTAGACACATATAAACTTCCTAAATTGAGTCAAGATGATATCGAAAACTTTAATCATCCAATAACAGTCAAAGAGGTAGAAACAGCAATAAAGAGTTTACCATCAAACAAGAGCCCAGGGCCAGATGGTTTTCCAAGTGAATTTTATAAAGCATTTATAGAAGAGCTAATCCCAACACTCCTTAAGCTATTCCGTGAAATAGAAAGAAACTGGACCCTCCCAAATGCATTCTATGAAGCCAACATCACATTAATAGAAAAGCCAAATAAAGACAGCTCAAGAAAAGAAAACTATAGGCCTATATCATTGATGAATTTAGATGCAAACTGCTAAACAAGATACTAGCAATGCTCATTCAAAAGCACATCAAGAAAATTATACACCATGACCAAGTCGTGTTCATCCCAGGGATGCAAGGCTGGTTCAACATCCAAAAAACAATCCATGTAATTCACCACATAAACAGAATCAAAGACAAAAATCACATGATTATCTCAATTGATGCTGAAAAAGCATTTGATAAGATCCAACATGCATTCATGCTAAAAGCACTTCAGAGAATCAGAATAGAAGGAACATACCTCAACATCATAAAGGCAATATACAATAAGCCCACGGCCAATATCATATTAAATGGAGAGAAACTGCAAGAGTTCCCACTAAAAACAGGAACAAGACAAGGATGTCCATTATCACCTCTTCTGTTCAATATACTACTTGAGACTCTAGTCAGAGCAATAAGGCAAGAGAAGGAAATCAAAGGGGTAAAGATAGGGAAACAAGAATTAAAACTATCCCTTTTTGCAGATGACATGATATTATACATAGAAGACCCAATAAACTCAACCAAAAAACTCATAGAACTGATCAACAAATTCAGCAAAGTGTCTGGATACAAAATCAATCTTAAAAAATCAGAAGCTTTCCTATATGCTAACCATAAATCCACTGAAAAAGAAATCCAGAAAACAATTCCACTCACAATAGCACCCCGAAAAATAAAATACTTAGGGATAAACCTAACCAAGGAGGTAAAAGACCTCTATAAGGAAAACTACAAAAAGTTGAAGAAAGAAATCGATGAAGACCTTCGAAAATGGAAGGATCTACCATGCTCTTGGATAGGCAGAATAAATATCATCAAAATGGCCATCCTCCCAAAACTGATCTACAGATTCAATGCAATACCCATGAAATTACCAAGGGCACTCCTCACAGACATAGAAAAATCAGTCCTTAAATTCATCTGGAAAAACAAAGAGCCCAGGATAGTCAAAGTAGTTCTTAGCAACAAGAACCATGCAGGAGATATCACAATACCTGACTTCAAACTCTACTACAAAGCCACAGTAATAAAAACAGCTTGGTATTGGCACAAAAACAGACACACAGACCAATGGAGCAGAATAGAAGGCTCAGAAACAGACCCACAGACTTACAGTCAACTGATTTTTGACCAAGGAGCCAAAAATATACACTGGAAAAAGGATAGCCTCTTCAACAAATGGTGTTGGCAAAACTGGTTAACCATATGCAGGAAACTGGAAATAAACCCCACCTTCTCACCCTGTACAAGAGTCAACTCAAGGTGGATTAAAGACCTGGAAGTTAGGCCAGAGACCTTGCAGATACTTGAAGAGGGCATAGGACCAACACTTGAACACATAGGCACAGGTAAAAACATTCTCAACAAGACCTCAAAAGCACAAGCAACCCTCAAGAAGATCAATACATGGGATTGCATTAAACTGAAGAGCTTTTGTGCAGCAAAGGAAACTATCAGGAACCTAAACAGACAGCCTACAGAGTGGGAGAAGATTTTTGCCAGTTACTCTTCGGATAGAGGTCTAATATCTAGGATATACAAAGAACTCAAAAAAATCACAGCTAAGAAAGCAAATAACCCAATCAAAAAATGGGCAAAGGATCTAAATAGACACTTTATAAAAGAAGAAATACAAATGGCCAATAAATGTATGAGGAAATGTTCCACATTATTAGCAATCAGAGAGATGCAAATCAAAACTACCTTGAGATTTCACCTAACTCCAGTCAGAATGGCAATCATAAAAAACACGAACAACAACAACTGCTGATGAGGATGTGGAGAAGTGGGAACTCTAATACACTGTTGGTGGGATTGCAAACTAGTGCACTCTCTCTGGAAAACAGTATGGAGGATCCTCAGACGAATGGGAATGAACCTACCATATGATCCAGCAATACCACTTTTGGGTATCTACCCAAAGGAATGGAAACCAAACCATCAGACTGACATATGTGTATCTATGTTTATAGCTGCACAAACTATGGAACCAGCCAAGATGTCCATCAACAGATGAATGGATTACAAAACTATGGGATATGTACACAATGGAATTTTACTCAGCCATAAAGAAGAACAAAATCTTATTTGCAGGGAAATGTATGCAACTGGAAAACATTATGTTAAGTGAGATTAGCCAATCACAAAGAGTAAAGAAACATATGTTCTCCCTAATATGCGGATGCTAGGGAGAAGATGGGGCATAAGAGGGTCTCCAGATGAAAAAGGAGAGACCCTCAAAAGCAAAGAAGTTGATTTAACCAAAGGGGTTGGACGGAGGTGGGGGGGCACACTAATGTATACCAAAGTCACTCACTAAACTGAACTTGAGAGGGAGGGAGGGCGAGGGAGTGGGGTAGGAATTTGGGGAAGAGGTCAAATGAGAATTGTGAGCACATATATCATTATCAATTTGTACCTAACAAAGATGTATGCTTACAATGTACAAATAAAAAATTAAAATTAAAAAAAAAAAGGAAAGAAATCCCTGAAGAGCAGCCTTAGTATATGGAAGGGGCAGGATAGAAAGTAGTTCTTTTGTGTTTGATGAAAAGAACCTAAAAATACAGATCACCATTAAAAAGAAAAAAAAAAAAAACAGCAATGACAAAAATAACCAGCTAATTTTTTATCATGTCAAAATATATATACTTCTCTTGCCAAAAATAAAAAGTCATAAACTAAGTAAATAGACATTTGGGGAAAAAGATATTTGTGATATGTTGTATAGACAAGGTAAATCAATTAGAAAGTAGGGAGTAATGAATGAATCAATGAGGAACTAAAGGCAAAGGGTTTGATAAGCATCATTTGGTGAAATTAGAATTTTAAAACAGATACCATTGTACAATAATGAGATTGTGATACAAAATATTTATATAGAACCCTGGTAACAGTAATTGTGATGAGGCTATGGATTAAAAAAGAAAATCCCACAGATTATAGGTGGGAGGTAATAGGGTAAAAACACTTTAGAACATTTAGTCAATAGTTAGCATATTTAAATGGCTACAGGAGACACTAATACCTAGTGAAATGCTTCATTGCAGGAGTTCTTGAAATTTAAAAAAAAAAAAGGTGAAAACAAACTGTATCTACAAATAAGATTATGGGTAGTCGAAGAACCTGTATCTATATGTAGTAGAGGGATGACTTGATCAGTAAATTCTAAATTCATGATAAGGTTGCTTTTGGATAGTAGAGAGGAACCAAAATGGACAAAAATGACATCCACTCCACCTATTTAGTATTCTATTTCTTTCATAGAAAAATGGGTAGTCAGCCGGGAGTGGTGGCGCATGCTTGTAATCCCAGCATTCGGGAAGCTGAGACCGGAGGATCTGGGTTCGCAGCCAGCCTCAGCTACTTAGTGAGGCACTCCACAACTTAGTGAGACTCGGTTTCAAAATAAAGAATAAAAAATAGGGCTGGGGGTGTAGCTCGGAGGTAGAATGCCCCTGAGTTCAACCCCCAGTACCGCAAAAAAAAAAAAAAAAAAAAAGAAAAAGAAAAATGGGTAGTCAAGTTACAAAAAGTAAATTTTAATTTATGATAGTGGTATATATACTTAGTCATACATTTCAGTAAAAACAGAATGCAGATGTGTTATTCAAATTACTGAACTTTAAGAAATAGATTCTAATCTCTGTAAGTTCCTGATGGCCTAAATATATTAACATATATGAAAATGATCATTTTTTTGAAATTATTTATTTATGATTTGATACCACCATTCACATGTTTCTAGTCTTTTGTTTAATACTCATTTCATTAATTGAACATATTGCTTTCTTTGTAAAATTATTCAGTAATTTGTGTCCATTGTTTCATAATTGAGCTGCAAATTACCTTGAAATAATGAAAAACCATATGCAAATCTTCTATCATGATTAATGCTGAGCAGCTGTTCATTCACAGTTGCAAACTATGCATATGGTGTCTTTCCCTTCACACATGGACTAGTGTGGATCTTCATTATTTTGGTAGTTGTTTTGTAAATAAAATTGCCAACTGTCCACATTCATTTTGATACCCTATCTGAATTTAGAAATGTGCTATTCTTGAACTTATTTTTTCCATAAAGGATAATCAGACCAATGCTCATCTCTATGCATGTCAATTTTATTTTTCTCTTCCAGTAGAACATATATACATATATATATATATATGAATATATATTACATTCTCTATTACTGTTGTCTTGCTGATTACTTGATAAGAGGTCTCATTAATTAAAATATATTTAATGAGCTCTAAATATGACTTGTGCCCTAGTAGACTCTGAAACTCTAATGATCAATGAAATTCCAAACATGCCCTGAAGGAGTTAATAGCAAGTTCTGGTTACCATAAAATCTTCACAACTGCCTTTTGAAAGGAAAACAGTGTGCAATTACTCTAAAACATAAGCTTGTCCTTTTTTTTTTCCTGAAGCTATATGCTATAGGCATTTCATTAAAAGTTAAAGAAAAAATGTGTAAAGATCAAACAACACTAGAAAGATGACATGATAAATTAAAAATACATGATTTTTCTGAGATCCTATATTCAATTGGGCTATCTAGAATGAAATAAAATTTAAAAGGATTAAATATAAGTATAAGATCGGCTGATAATGTCCCCATGAAGTAACATAGACTTCTATAAAGAGGCTCCTAAAGACTGGAATTCCCTGAATATTGGCCAAAATTGGAAGAGAGAAAGAAAAAGACAGAACTCTGTTGCACCTAAATGTGCTAAGGTCACTGAAATCTCATATTGTAATGCCAAACCGAAAGGCTTGACTTACCTTGTTTATCATGCTTCAAATAAATTTCAATTGATTTATGATTTCTACTCTATCTATTGAGCTTTTTTCATTAAATTCAAATAAACAGTCTAAAAGAGACATGGTTCTCATTCTTTACTCCAAGGTATTTTTTTCATGAACTATTTTAGTGCACTTAAATGTATTTTATCGTTTGTATGAAAAAGAAAACATACATTTTATTACTTCAGTGACAAAGGTACATTTTGAAAGTATACTTAAAAGATGACACAAGGCAATCAAAAATACTTTTTAAATCCCACAAGTGATTGCTGAACTTAACTTTTTAAAAATGTATTATTGATTTCCAGGATGCCTTAACACAATCAGGTAGAGACCCTTTTAGGCACTCAGTAAACTGACTGAATTCACAATGGCCAATATATCACCTAGAACGTGTGTCCTAAAAGCAGATGCCACATCTTCGACATATTTGCAAATAAATATATTAGATAGCTAGGGGGAAAAAATGATAATTTGCTCCTTTAAGTTATGTGGGGTTGACAGTGTCAGCCTGATGCCTCCTTACGTCAGAGCCTAGATGAAACTTTAAGCAATTAAGGAAGAAAGCAAGCTGTGAGTTATGAGACAAGGTGCACCAAGGAGTCTGATCTAAGCAAAGGGCAACTGAAAGAATCAGCCAGCAGAAAAGCAGCTCATGTTCCATACTGTATTACTGAGTTTCTGTGAAGAGTCCCTTATAACAATCTTTAAACTGTTAGCCATTTTTACAAATGAACCACTTCATGGTGACACACACCTATTTTGCTTTTGGGACATACATAACAATCGAATGGACCAAGTGCCAAGAATATATGATTTAATTGTTTTAATCTACTACTTTGACACCAATAGGTTCTATATATGCTGCCTGAAAATATCTATTTTGTAGTTTTTTTCATCAATTCTAAGTTATATAAGGAAAAGTTATCCAATTTTTGGATCATTCTTTTCATTAGCTTTTTCTATATCATATTTTGAGGGTTTTTATTTTTATTTTGAGCATTGCGCCATTTACTAAGTTATCAGTTGGAAGTTGAATTTCTATTCAAGAGACATGTCAATACCACTTAAGTAATATGGAATACATATGAGGACCTTGAGCTTGTTGTTTTAAATAGCATCTATGACTAAAACTGTTTAATACAATAAAATTTTCACTTTTCTTGCAAATTATAGCATTAAAATTAACTTAGCCAGGCATGGTGGCGCACGCTTGTAATCCCAGCATTTGGGAGGCTGAGACCGGAGAATCTGGGTTCGCGGCCAGCCTCAGCTACCTAGTGAGGCACTCCACAACTTAGTGAGACCCTGTTTCAAAACAAAGAATAAAAAGTAGGGCTGGGGTGTAGCTTGGAGGTAGAATGCCACTGAGTTCAATCCCCAGTACCGCAAAAAAAAAAATATTAACTTGACCTTTTTACTATAGATAACTGAGGTACTTCAAAGGTTTTGATAACTGATTTTGTTGATGTATTTTACATGCTAATATTTTGTTAAGATTATTAAATCTGCATTCATGTGCTCTATTGATCTGTACTTTTCTTTTTCTTCTTTCTTTTCTTTTTTTTTTTTTTTTTTTTTTTTTTTTTTTTTTTTTTTTTTTTTTTTTTTTTTTTTTTTTTTTTTTTTTTGGATATTGGGGGTTGAACTCAGAGTCATTCTAACCTTCAAGCTATACCCCAAGTCTTCTTTTCATTTTGAAATACTCAGTTGCTGAGGCTGGCCTCAAACCTGTGATCCTCCTGTCTCAGCCTCCCAAGTACTGGGATTTCAGGCATATGCTACCCCGAGTGGCTCAAGTTTTCTCTTCTTATGATGTCTTCGGTTTTAGGGTGATGTTAGCCTCATTGAATGGATCAGGCAGTGGTTCTACTATTTTTTGTTTGTTTGTTTGTTTGTTTTTGCGGTACTGGGGATTAAATTCAAGGGCATTCTACCTCTGAGCTATACCTCCAGCCCTATTTTTTATTCTTTATTTTGAAACAGGGTCTCACTAAGTTGCGGAGGGCCTCACTAAGTAGCTGAGGCTGGCTGCGAACCCAGATTCGCTAGTCTCAGCCTCCCAAATGCTGGGATTACTTTCCGGAGGACATTCTAGAGAATTTCTATTATTTCTTCTTTAATTTCTTGGGAGAATTCACCAGTAAAATTATCTGGGGTTGGGCTTTGTTTTCTGTAAGATTATTGATCCATTTCTTTAATACCTACAAGCCCATTCAGATTCTCTCTCTCTCTCTCTCTCTCTCTCTCTCTCTCTCTCTCTCTCTCTCTCTCTCTCCCCCTCCCTCCCTCCCTTTCTCCCTCCCTCTTTAGTTAGTCTGGCAGAGTTATCGATTTTATTCACATTCAAAGAACTGTTTTTTTTTTATTTTTTCATTTGTATTGATCTGTTTTAATTTTATTATTTTCTGCTCAAATTTTTATTATTTTTCCCTCTTACTTATTTTTCCTTCTTACTTAAATTACTCTTTTTCTAGTTTCCTAAGTGGAAGCTTAAAATATTGATATTGGATCTTCTTTTCTAATGCATGCATTTAACACATTAAATTTCCCTCTAAATTCTGATTTTACTGCATCACACAACATTTGATGGTAATATTTTCATTTTATTTTATTTTATGTGTTTTTATTGGTGCATTATAGTCTCATCATAATGTAAATCATGTTGACAGTGACATACATGAACACAGCACTTGGCACCCCCCCACTTCCTCCCCATACAGAATATAAATTAACTCTTCCCTCTCCCCTTTCCTTAGACCACTGCCCCGACTCCACTGAGTTCTCCTCCATTGTCCTGAGTCCCTCTGGTATCCCAATTACTCCCTAGCATCCACATATTAGAGAAAACATAGGACTCATCACTTTCTGTGATTGGCTAATTTCACTTAATGTTCTCTAGGTCCTTCCATTTTCTTGCAAATGACATAATTTTGTTCTTTATTGTTGAGAAGAATTCCATTGTGTGGATATCCCATAATTTTGTTATCCATTCATCTGTTGATGGACATCTAGGTTAGTTTCATAATTTGACTATTGTGAACTGTGCTACTGTGAACATGAATACAAATATATTACTGTAGTTCCCTGGTTTCAACCCCTTTGGAAAGATGTTCAATATCATTAGCAATCAGGGAAGTACAAATCAAAACTACACTGAAATTAGACCATATTTTCATTTTAAAACATTTCAAAACTTTTTAAAATTTCTCTTGAGACTTTCACATTGACCATTGTGTGATTTAGAAGAGCATTGTTTAATGTAAACATATTTGGAGAATTTATAAGATATATTTCTATTATTCTTTTCCAGTTTAATTTTATCATGTTCTAAACACATGCTTTTTAGATTTTATTTTTTGTTAAGGTGTGTTTTATGGTCAAATTTGTGGTCTAGCTGGTGAAAGTTCCAGGTCAAATTGAAATTATATGTTTTCTGCTGTTTTGGGGTGAAGTATTCTATAAAGGTTAACTATAGCTAGTTACTTGAAGCCACTGTTCATTTAAACTGTTTTTAAGCAATTTTATGACCATTGAATCTAGCAATTACTAAAAGAGGCATGCCAAAAATCTCCAGTTATAATAGGGTATTAGTCTATTTATCTTGGCAATTTTATCCATTTTGACTTACTTATTGCAATGGTCTATTATTAGAAGCATACATGTAAATTGATGCATTTGTCGTTATGTAATGTTTTTCTTTATCTCTGGTAATTTTCCTTGCTCCAAAGTCTGTTTTATCTGAAAATAATATAGCTGTTCCAACTTTCTTTGATTGGTGTTAATATTGTATAGTGTTGTCAATCCTTTTATTTTATCTTATTTGTGTCTTCATATTTAATCTGGACTTGTATACAACAAATAGTTGGGTTTTGTATTTAATCCATTTTCACAGTTTCTATCTTTGAACTGGTTTATTAGACCATTCATGTTTAAAGTAATTATTTATATAGTGAATTAGTATCTCTAACATTTCAAATGTTACCTAGTTGTTGCATTTTTTCTTTGTTTTGCTTTTATCATTCTCTGTTTTTCTATTTCTCTAGTTAAATTGAGCATTATATCTGATGTTATTTTCTTTCCCTCTTAGCCTATCACATTCTTTCTTAAAATACCCATCTCTTTGCTAATCCATTCATCTTTGCTGGTATCTTGCCTACTTTTCATTAGAGTTATTAACCTGTTAATCACATGATAAAAATTGTCAGCTGAATCTGATACTCAGTCTTGATTTGTTACTTCAGACTTTTTTTTTCACTCACCTCTTAGTATTTATATTTCCTTTTATTAAAAAAACTCAAAATTTAGTATTTTCCATAGAGTTTTCAACGTGTATTTTAAAAATAATCTACATCTTTTTCAGATAACACTATAGCACTTCAAAGATAGTACAGGTATCTTGGATATTTTGTTCATGGTTTTTTTTTTTTCCCCTCACTGATTTGTTCTTGCATTTCACTTACAAAGTTTTCAAGCTCAAATATTCTTTCCTCAGCCTTGTCTTGTCTACTAGGATGATGGAAGGCATTCTTCATTTATAATATAGTGTCTATTATTTCTAGCATTTCATTTAATTTTTTTTACTGCAGATTAAACTTAGGGACATTTTACCTCCAAGCTACAACCCCAGCTTTTTGTGTATGTGTGGGGGATGGCTAGGAATTGAACCCAGGGGCATTTTAACTATGATCTATACCCCCAGCCCTTTTATTATTTGTTTTGATTCAGGGTATCTTTGAGTGTTTCAATGAGTTGCTTAGGTTGGTCTCAAACCTGTGATCCTCCTGTCTCAGCCTACCAAATACTTGGATTACAGCCATGAGCCACCACACCTAGATTATTCTTTCTTAAAATACCCATCTCTTTCCTAATCCATTAATCTGTGCTTGTATCTTGCCTACTTTTCATTAGCGTTATTAACCTGTTAATCACATGATAAAAATTGTCAGCTGAATCTGATACTCAGTCTCGATTTGTTACTTCAGACTGTTTTGTTTTTCACTTGCCTCTTAGTATGCTTTATGATTTTTATGGAAATTTAACAAAACATATCAAGTAATAGGAAATATGGCAAACAGACTGTGTTCTCATTGTGTTAAAATGGCTAAGAATTGAGCTGTGTTTAATGATCCCTCCAGCTACGCCAGAGGCTTCAGTTTCCTCAAAGTCCTTGGTTTTGTTTACATGTTAGTCTTTAGGACTCCTTGTAACTCATTCTTCAGTAGAGACTGTCCCCAGAAGCACTTCCCATTTGAGTCCATCATTATTCTACTGGAGCCCTGTCTACATGTTTGGGAGGTGTGATGGAAGGAGCCTTCTATAATCTAATGATCGAATCATCTTTCAGTGACCCAAGTCCCTGGCCTATTCCAATTCCTTTTTAATTGTTTCTTAACATTTTTGTTCCTCCCCGTCTGAGATAGGAAGGGTAGAGGATTCTGGAATTGGACAGTGGACTTTTGCTAAGGTTGGATAAGGATCTAGCAAAGTCTTTTCCTTTGAAGAAGAAACCTTTGTTATAAAAAATACTCTGCATGCATTTTGAAACAGTTATTTTTCTCTTCTTCCTGCTGAAAACAGGAGGATAGTAATTCAACTTTGTCCATACTCAATTTCTAGCAAATTGTAAAACTTATCACTCATGTGTCCCTACTAGTTTATAGATATAATAATACCTACTTTATGTAAACTACTCTTAGCAGAAATTCTCTGTTTATCCAACGAATTTAATTGGCTGGTTAGTTCAAGAAAAGTTATTGATTTTTCAGTTTGTCATTAAATAGTACATCCTGATCACTGGAATTTTAATAATTACGACACTACCTCAGGCTTCAAATGAAATATTGGCCAGAGTGAAAGGTTAACATATTAATAGTCAATTGACCTGTATTTCCATAACAGAGTGGTATGGAAACATTACCATTTGTGTTTCCTTGAATGTTTTTGATAAATATGCATATATGCAAATATACAATTTACTACAGGGCAGTTAATTGAGGGAAGGAAGAAGTAGGGAGGAAGGAAGGGGAAAAGGAAGCAAGCAAACAACAAAGATGATCCATTATTACATAATATGACTTTTTTGATATTTTGAAACTATTGGTCTCATGTTACCAGAAAAGAGATAGTTAGAATAACATGAGTATTCAAAAGAAAAAAAAAAAAAAAGATTTCTTAGGATAATACATAAGCTGTGACATGGAAAGTAGTTAGGAATTAAAAGGGTAAAAGGAAATGAATTCCTAGACAATTATAAGAGTAAGGAAATGCATTACTGCAAGTAAACAGCATCAATAATCCTAAAGCTCAGAGTAGAACTGGGCTTAATTTTGGAGATATCACAAAATTGTAAAAACGGATTGGTTTTACATGATTGTTGATGAATGAATCACTTTGGGACTATAATGAAAGCTATAGAACTTTTCCTTAGAAATCATGACTATTAGCTGACAAACGCTAGTTCAATGAACAATTCTGAACCACTGTTATATATGATACCCTTCAGTCAAAGATCATCATTCCTTATAAGCCTGATTTTGGAGGGTAGCTATACATAAATCCTTTCTTAAAACTAACATTAACCTCATGCCCCTTTATGTTTTCTCTAATATTGCAGGCATTGCTGCCTGGGAATACTATTTGCAGAGCCCTTAGCAAGCACTTGCATAAGATGGAGGCAGAAAAGAAGTCGATAACATCGATCTCTTTCAGAGGAAGCTGACAGGTGCTGGTGTGGCTCCACCCCTGTTGACCTGAGGTTTTCCTGAAAATATTCTCAAGTGTTCCCATACAAACAACCTAACTCAGTGGTGCAGGCAGCTATTATCTTCAGGGTTTCCTTCAGTGCTGATCTGGCAGCACAGTAAGTCCCTGATTCCTTGAAAGACAGCTGCAAGACTAGAACCTGCTGTTGGTCCTATCTACATTACAGCTCTTTTCTTTGAGAATCTTTGAAACCACCTGTAATAAATCTCTTAGTGCTTGAAACAATCAGAGCAGTTTATATTTTCCAAACCAAACACTGACTGATGAACTTGTCCTCTAGCTGGAGCTAAGAGGCTGAAATTGAAACAAATGATGTAGCTGGCCTGATGTTCTCCCCTACCATTCTCAGCCTGTTTACCCTCACTGCCAGACATCTCCTGTCATCTGTATTCCAAATATCTTCTTACTCCGAATGTGGTATCATTTAGGACAAACGTCCTGTTATTTGGAAGTTAGAAGAACCCTGGCAAATAATCTTCAGAGGTTATTTTCAAAACCCTATATTTAGGGAGTCACTAGGTTGCCTGGGTCTTTGCTTATCACTAATTTAGTGTTCTAATCAAAGTCATCAGTCAGAGATTATAATATGCTGCATTTGCTGGGAAAAATTATAAGGGTTTTGATAAAGCTAACCCTTTAAAATGATGCCTCCTGTGGTGTCTTTGGTAAACCTCAAAGTAATAATGGAGCTTTGGAAATTAAGGAAATCATTAATAAACGCATAAGGACACTCTATCTCTCTCCCCCTTCCTATTCACCCGATTGACTGCCTTCAGAATATCTCTTAATAATTTTTTTTTTCTGATTAAGACGCCACTACACTCGAATCTTTGCAAGTCTTACTATGAATGCAGAATAAATTGCCCCGGCCAGCGGGGTTTGGGAACGGGAGATCGAGGCGGCTTAACCTAAAGGAATGAAACAAACAAGGGATGCAAAAGAATGGAGGCAAGACAGGATTCTGATCAAGCCTCAATTTTTATTAAAGCAGGACTGCTTAAGTAGCTAGAGGTGAGGGGAAGGGTCAGGGGGGTCAGGTAAGCTTGTGTGGGCTTGCATGATTGGTCAAGGCTGACCATGTCCTTTTTAGGTAAGGGCCTCAGCAGGATAACAGATAGAACCTGTTTTTGCATTATCACTGTGGCTGCTGAGGAGGAGTTTCCTCAAAGTGTGAATTCCAACTCTAACCAGCCTTCCGGCCCCGACAATAAATGACAGATTCCTAAGCATGACATGTAAGTTTTCCCATGATTTATTTCCTCATTTGCTTCTCTGGGCATATACTTTCCTTTAACACCACACCTAGCCCTCTAGAAATACTGGACCACTGGCCATAAATCAGACTGTGACAAGTCATAGTTGCTCATGTTTTCCCCTTTCATCTTTCCCTGTTAAAATCTTAGCTGTTCATTAGATTTCAAACCAAACATCATTTTTCTATGAATAGCTCTGGGACATATCAGCTTTCTGTAAATTCTCATAAGACTTCTTTGTAACTTTCATGGATTTGAGGAAATTCAGAGAAGTGAGAAAAGACAAGTAAAACCACAGACTAGAAGCTAGCAGGATGACCAAGTTTGACAATCCAGATTTTGGAATTTAGCAACAAATGAAAGTTCTGTTCGAAGTGATTCTAGTGTGGTAAAAAAAACATTTTAGCAGGCATGTTCAAATGCACATCATTCTAGTTTGCCTTGAGGACTGCAAGACAGAAGATACTTGGCTTGAAATATATAATCAAAAACTGATCCCAATCCATTGTGAAAACTGTTTAACTTGTTACCATTTGTGATAATTACCCATTAAAAAGGTTGCTTGTTTTATGCCTGGTGAACTCTTGTTTAAAAGTTGGGTTGATTTCTTTGAGTGCTTTTAGAGACAATTTCAGCATATTGAAAAGGTTCTCCAGTTCTATACAACATAATTTGCTAAATGATTGTTCTGGTTATTTATTCATCTGCGCATTTATTCCCTTGGCGTGTGTGTGTGTGTGTGTGTGTGTGTGTGTGTGTGTGTGTGTGTGTGTTGTGTGTATGTAGTACTAGAGATTGAACCCAGGAGCATTCAACCTCTGTGTTGTATTTCCAGCCTTATTTTATGTTTTTGTTTGAAACAGAGTCTCACTAGGTTATGGAGTGCTGCTGCCCTTGAATCTGTGATTCTCCTGTGTCAGCCTTCCAAGTACTAAGATTATAGGCTGACTGCACCAAGGATGTTCTAAAGAGAAGTAGTAGTGGAAGAATTTCCAAGGCCAAATGAAGTCAGATCATTAGAGGACCTTAGAAAATTAGGCAAAGGCACAGGACCTGGTGGTATACCTCTGTAATCCTAATACTTGGGAGGTTAGACAGAAGGATTGCAGACCTCAGCCTCCCAAGTATTAGGAGATTTAGCAAGACCCTCAGCAACTTAGTGAGACCCTATTTCAAAATTAAAAATAAAAAGGGCTGGGGCATGTAGCTCAGAGATAGAACATGCCTGAGTTCAATTCCCAGCACCAGAAAAAAAAATATGCAAAGGCTTCTCAATTGTTCAGTAGGCAAAGGGACTGTTACACCGTTTGGTGAAGGAAATAAGATAATCAGAAATATGGTTTAGAAAAAGTGTGAATAATGCAGGTAGAAGAAGGGAAGCTAGAGAAGTACTTAGGCCACTCTTATAGTCACCTGTGTGATGAGGTAATTACAAATAAAGAAGGAAGAGAAAGGAAGGGAAACAGATGGAGAGAGACTTTGGAAGTAGATGTTCTAAAACTATGACTTGGATTAGAGGCAGGCAAAAAAGCAAGGTTGGCTACACAGTTAGCAGGGTTCAGAGCAAGTGCATGATATAAAACATGAAAATGTAAGAGTTCTTTTTTCAAAAGGCAGGGAGAAAACATAAAGCGTGTTCATTTAAAATCTTATTACATGGGCTGGGAATGGAACTCAGCTACAGAGCTCTTGCCTAGCATGCATGAGGCCTTGTGCTCCATTCCCAGCAATGCAAACAAATAAATAAATGAAAATAAAATCTTATTACTTCTAGCATTTAAGAGGTATAATAGAAATAAATGATTAAGACCTTATACTTCAAAATTGTGAGATGATATTTGGTTTTATAATCTTATATATAATATAATAAATAATAGTACTTTATTAATATAATGTATTAGTTGAACATTAGCTTTTTCTTGCTCATTTTTGTGCAGTTATTTATTATGTCATGAAAACATATTATTTTAATATAAAATGCTTTATTTTTTAACCAAATAACAAAGTGAAATCAGTTGCTCTTGGCAAAAGCAAGATCTCAAATAATTTTTTTTATAATTTGTACTTTTGAGAAGAAGTTCTTTTCCTGGTGCAATTGTTATTGGAGATATTAAGAACATTTTCTAAGCTGTGAAAACATTGGATTAAATTTCTGATAAAACATAAAATATATACTTGATACCACTAGAATTAGGATTCTTATGGAATTTTTTTCTGAGAAAATTTAACTCTTCATACAAATCACTTTTGTATAATTTGTTGTATACAAATTTATAATTAAATTTATTTTAAAATGTAAATTTATACCATGACATTTCAATATTTCCAGCATTTCCCATAACTTGAGGAGCTCACCTGTGTAAATACATGAAAACAGCTTCATAATTCAAAACACTTGTTTATGCATTTTATCGCTTATATTATTTTCACTTACAGTATTTTCTATTTCAAGGGATAATTAATTCTGACTGTCTTCTTTGTGAGATATTTTTATTTGAAGTTTTATTGAGAATGTTTTTTGCCATTGAACATAATAATCTTTAAATTTTATTTCTCTTTCTAATCGTATGTGTGCATATTTGTTTTACAATAATGCAGTACTTTTCAAAACCAGAGATTCAGATTCTTGAAGTATCCTAACACCCTGATACACTTTACTGCAATGCGCATGGTACACACTTACTATATAATTACTAAAAATTCTACTTCTGGTTTCTGGCAGCTCCTGTCCAGACCTCTGGATAGAGTATTAACTTCTGTGCAGATACGACATGGGCAGGCATTGCAAATGAAGCTCAAGCTGGCCTCTCACCATAAGGCCTGGTCTCTCCTCTCTATCAAGGTCACTGTGGTGGTTAGTCTGGATTGTCAATTTGACTGGATCATGAAACAGCTAAGATTATGTGACTTTGGGTATGTTGATGAGATCGAAGGGGAAGTTCTGCCCTGAATATAGGCAGCATGGTTCTGATGGGCGCAGGACATGGATTAAAGAAAGAGAAAGCCACGTGAAGGCGTGTGTGATTCTTGACTGAGATACTGGTCTTCAGCTCTTCACATGGACCTTCACCATCATTTCTCAAGGGTTTCCTGGCCTTTCCATCTTGGACTGGGACTGAATTAGTGGTTGCTGCGATTCTGAGACTCCAGCTCTTAGACCACTTGACCAGCTGCTGATTCCTCCAGCTCTCCATGTGCAGTCAGAAACTTGGTACTACACTGCTTTGGATGGTAAGCTGATTTGATAAATCCCCTTTTACCATATATGTGCTCTGAGTTCTGTTATTCTAGAGAACCTGGACCAATACTGTCACAGTCCTGCTGCTATTATCACTGTTGACTCTGGACCTAGTTATCACCCGGCCACCCCTTTAGAGCCTCGTGGCCCACTGCCTTCCCTGAGGCATAAAGCTGTCTGCTCCCAGGACGCCTACTGTGTCCCTGTCCACACCTACTGATTGACCCAACCCTGCTGCCTGGCATGCCTTCTCCTCTCAGGAGCCTGCTCTTTGTCCCATCAAACTTTATTCAGAAAGCCAGGTTTAGAAATAAAATGAAGAGTACCCAGATGGTGAGAGCAGAGGAGAACAGAGCATCAGTCCAAGGTGAGGCCCTTCACAGGCGGGCACCTGTGGCACTGCACAGACTACATGCCCATGAAGGCCACCCTGAGTGTGAGGAAGAGGTGAGTGTTAGAAGCCCCTGAATGACAAGATATTCTGGGGTGGTAGTATGGTTAATTAGAAACTGACCTTTGAAGAATGTTTTGAAGGGATAGAAGAGGAAAAAGGCAGACGATAATGAGTTCAGTTTAATTAACGTAATGGGGAGGAAAGCGTGAAACCAGCCAAAGTTGGAGCACTGAGTGCTTCTGTTGGAGACTTATTTGCCAGGAACAAGCAGCTGTGAAGGAACCCTCTTCTTGCTGGCACGTGCATCTTCCTGTTCTTCCTTGGCCTTTCTGTGCACCCTCAGTCCCCCTTCCACCTGTCTTTCATGACCCCAAGGGCCCATGTGTTTCATAAAGGCTTGGCACTACCTGGAGGTGTGGGCCTTAGGAGGTGGGGCCCTGTGACAGGCACTTAGGTCATCAGCGTGTACCCTTAATGGGGACTGTGGGACCCCAGCCCCTTTCCCCTTCTCTGTTTGCTACCTAGTCATGGTATGTGCAATTTTGCTCTGCCAAGGGCTCCCACCATGACTCTCTGCCTGGTCATGTGCCAAAGCCACAGGGCCAGTCAATCAGGGACTGGAACCTCCAATCCATTAATTAATTCAAGTTAATTATCTCAGTTAATGTATTATGATAGACACATTATACCCAGGGATACAGTAATGCTAACATACTTACTGTAGCTTTAATGCATATCTTAAAATCTTGGGACAATCCTGAAAAGATTGTAACTACACCAGTAGAATGGAAGCAACAGGCGGAAGCCGTGCAGTGTCTGCCTGGTTTTCTCAGTACTCTCATTCTCCACATGTCTCCTGGGATGCTATCCCTCAGAACCCAGGGCCATGCTGGAAGAAACCTGAGGCATATGGTGTAGCCTGTACCTCAGCTGAGCCCCCCTCCCCACCCCGAACTATTCCTGTGAACAAAGACACCTGCAATCAAGGTCTGCCTCCAGCCCTCTGGTCCTCAGTTGCCTCCCTTGCCTCTGGAGTCCTTTCAAGTAAGGCCCCAGACATCACAGAACAGTGACAGGCCATATCTGCTGTGCCTTCTTTGGATGCTTAACCCACACAAAAGAAATCAAAATATATTAAGATGGCTGTTTGACACCAGTAAGTTTTAAGTTAGTTTGCAACCCCACAATTATGACAAAGACAGCCTCTCTCTTCAATACAAGTTGAGCAAAACCAGAATTCCTTTCTCTTTTTCATCCTAACTCCCTTCAGTAAGCTAGGATATTTTAAAGACATTTACCAAAATGCTAAGGGTAACAAAAACAAAATTATATAAGGAATATAAAAAGTGAATTTAAAAAAACCTTAAGTTTATAGGGATCCAATGTTTGGTACTAGTACCTCTAATTTATTTACAATCATATATTCATTTGATTATATGAGAACCCTCAAAAGCCTATTTTTAAATTGTTAAACTCTTTTTCTACTGCTCTTTCCTTTGCCTGTTATGTTCTAGTCACATGAGCCTTCAAGGGAAAACAGTGGAAGGACATATTTCTAGAGAAACAATGTGATGGTGATAGTTCTCTGTGCAAAAAAAAAAAAAACTATAGCTACCAGCACAGAAACTCTACGTCTCCTTCTTTCCCCTAATCATCTTTAAGAGGAAGTCAGGTACCTGGAAAATACCTAAAACTCAACAAAAATGTTGAAGAAATGAATAGAATAGACAAAGGGCTGGGGTGGGGCTTAGAAACAGTGGCCAGGAGAAGCAGTGTCCTGTCATACAGCCTGGCTGTCCATTGCTGGCATCACTGGGCACTTCCAAAGGCAGTACCCTATCAGCTGAGTGTATTTGTTCACAGAGGACTTCTGTTCTTCCTCAACCATGTGTGTGTTTTCTGTGAAAAGCGCAAACCATGAGATATATTTGGACTCAAAACTTTTACAGACTTTAATGCCATAAAAATATGTCTTTGGTCAAAAGCAGCTTGATACTGTTCCATTTCAGTATATAATTGCATAAGCTGTTTCTTAAACATAATTCATTTCAACTGAGTATTAAAAATATCTGTAATGAAGACTTCTGAAAATTCTGGGAAATTTCACTCAATTTGCCTTCATTTCTCCTTTTCTGTATATGATTTGAAAAATCAAAGCTATTTTTTCAACTTGAAAGACCATTTTACTTAATAAATGTTAACCGAGCTTGCAGCTACAGCAATAAAAAGCTTCTCTGCTTAAAGGAGAAATGGTGATTAAAGATGATTGATTTTGGAAAAATTAGCAATATTACTTCAAAGAGTACAGCTTCCATGTTGCAAATGGTTGTAATGTATCTGTGTAGCTCTGTGCATATAAGATGGTGCAATGATGGAGAGCAGCTAGGGACTTGTGCTGATGTGGAAAGCCAGCTGTAATTTGAAAAATTTAATGTAGAACATTTTGGCTTTGTAAAAATGTTTTGTTTCTTTTTTTTTTTTATCTAAGCCCAAAATGAAAGATCCCTCTTGCCCCAAACATCTGAATGCTGATTCATTCAGTATTCTCCTTGAAAATATCTATTGATATGAGAAAAATGGTCCCCTCTGTCTTCTAGACACTAGTAGAGGGTGACTTATTAGTCAGACAAGGAATTCAAAGCCCTCCTGCAACTCAAACCTCTGCAGCTCTTCACAGATGCTAATGGCAAGTGCTGCAATGCCAGAGAAGAAACACAAATGTTTTATGCTCAAGTTTTCTTTTTAATTCATGAGAAAATTATCAACAAAATAGGATTAACGATGTTTTATGTTCTCTGAATCTATTCTAACATAATGACTGGCAAAAACAATATTTTCATCTCACTCTAATTATCTTTTTTTATTAAGTGAAGGAAAATATAATCATTATCAAAATTTCTCTTCCTCTTTTCCTCCCCACTCCTCACTTGTTCTTTAACATTTGTGAAACATTCTACACTTGTGCTTTCAGACAATAAATATACATATATATGGTACAATGTCTGCCTATAATCAAAAGTTTAGCATCCTTATGATTCTTAAGTATTTCATTTTTGGAAGGTAAGTAGTGTACTGCAATGTCAAGGCAAATAATATACCTTTAAAAAGGATATTATCGGAAACTTATTTTTAGCCATTCACATTTTCATTTCACTGATTTTTAGTTTTGTCATGAAATTAGTACAGCATAAGCTCTCTGAGGAGCAAAGAGAAGTTACTTTCATTTATTAGTTTATTCAACATTTTTTAGGCACCTTCCAGATTAAACACCAGTCCAGAAAATTGGATAAATGAGAGATAAGAGCAGTGGTGCATGTTTATGATTCCAGTAGTTGGGGGGGGGGGGGAGAGACAGAAAGATAGCAGGTTCGAGGCCAGTCTCAACAACTTAGTGAGACCCTCAGCAACTTAGTGAGACCCTATTTCAAATATAAAAAAAATAGCTGGGGGTGTAGCTCAGAGGTAGAATGTCCCTGGGTTCAAGCCATAGTACCACATTAAAAAAAAAAAAAAAAAAGATAAATGAGAGAAATAAGATTTTTGCCCTCAAAGAGTTTTTCTATTTTGGTCTATACTGAAGAAAAATAGGTATTAAGAAATAAATCTATGTAACCACAACTTTAAGGTAAGATCATTTGAAAACTTGTCAAATTTAGAGACAACTAACATCCTAGAAGAAATACTTCATTTTGGTTCTTTTAAGCACATTGAGAGAGAAATTTCAGAGCTTCAAAATGTAATGGGGTACGATGAACCCCAAAATCCTTAGGTTCTTGGTATCGTGAAGAAAAGAATTTCAACACATACCAGTTAAAACATCTGGCAGGTTTTATTAAAATTTTAGGGAAAACTGGGAGGAAGGGAAATAAGGGAAAGGGGCATAGGTCACCTGGACAAGTCCAAGTGCATGTCCCCAGAGGGAAGGGAGAAGGGGGAAAAATCCCCGGTTACCCGGACTGGTCGAAGGTCAGGTCCCAAGCAGGAAGGGGCGAACAAAGAAAGGTGCAGAAAGATATATGAGAGGGTGGGGTCCTCTTCTCCAACCCCTCTCTCTCAGGTTTCAGTTGGGTGATAGGTGGGCTTCAGGTGAGGGCAGGTCACAGAAAAGTTGGCTCCTCCTCTTTCCAGGTTCCAGGATTCAGGTGGGCTTCAGGTGAGGGCTGGGCTCTTCCGGAGTTTGGCGGTGAAAGAGACAAAGAAAACTTCCAAGGGGTGGAGTTGGCTTTACTCTCCAGATTTTTTTTAAAAAGGCTATATTAAAACTATATTTTTATGAATCCTCCCGCTACCATCCTTCTACCTAACATTCCACATTCTAGGCTACCTCATCAAAAATACTAGATATTTTTCAATGGCTTTGTTATTTTTTACTGTTGCTGTTTTTTTTTATTATTATTATTATTATTTTTATTTCTTCATTCCCAGGCAATGTCATGGCTAAACGTCACTCATATATGACCATCTCTGCTTTGGCCAAATGCTAACTATGGAATCCAGTCATCCTGCACACGTGAACCTCGCAAAAGTTGCTGGGATAAAGAAATGACCCCAATGCTCTGTGAAAGCCATGTCTAGCCTGCATTGTTGTTTGTGTCAGAAGATGCAGGTATTCTATAATCTTTAATTTCCCCTTTTATTGGGGGAAAAGCAAGTTTAGTGGTGATAGCCAATAATACCTACATAGACAAATCTAATAACATCTGTGATGGATTGCTTACCATTATCTTCTTTCTATTCATGCGCCTTTGCAAAGTGACTTTGTAGGTTCTCTCATCAAGACATGCAGTGTAAGTCTTTCATTGAATCTGGATCAGGGATCACATTTTTTTTTTTTTTTTTTTTTTTTGCGGTACTGGGAATTGAACTCAGGGGCATTCTACCTCCGAGCTATACCCCCAGCCCTATATTTTATTCTTTATTTTGAAACCGAGTCTCACTAAGTTGCGGAGTGCCTCACTAGGTAGCTGAGGCTGGCCTCGAACCCTGATCCTCCGGTCTCAGCCTCCCGAATGCTGGGATTACAAGCGTGCGCCACCACGCCCGGCTCTGGGGATCACATTTTAACTTGCTCTCATAGGATGTAAAAGCAACAAGGTGTACAAGTTTTATTCCTAGGACCCAAAAGTCTCTGTACATATTCACACTCTCCAGGAACACTGCATTGCCATGTAAATCAGGCCCAAGCTAAGCTGCTAGAGGAAAAGAGAACCTGCAGAGAGAGGCTCCAATTTTCCCCATTATCCTACTGAGCCTACCATAGACTCACTAGTCCTAGATGATTCACCAGCCAACTATAGAAATGAAAGCAAGTCTGGACAATATGAGAGCAGGCTGCCCAGACCAGAACCACCTAAATGAACTCAGTCCTCAAAAATTCAAGTTTTAAGAACTGAAGATATAGCTGTATAGCTCAGTGATAGAGTACTTTGCCTAGTATGCCAAGAGGGCTCAGATTTAATTCCCAGTTAAAAAAAAATGTCTGAGCTTAAAGATTTTCAAACTACTACATTTTGGAGTTGCTTTAATATAGCAAAAGTGAATTGATACATAATTTAATTATAATGTATCACCTCATTTGAGATACCTTTTCTATTCCCTCTTGGAAATACTGAGCATCCAGGATTGTATAACATGACTTGCTGTTGCAAAATATGGAATACATCTTTTGGCAAAAATCAAAAGAAATCTTTGTAAAACTCATGTAATAGGCAGTTCAATACTAAAAGTAACTTGATAATATGGTTGTATAATTTCCCCACCTTATAAAAATCAGCCTTTTGAGTAATAATATTATATATGACTTATTTTAAGTAATGCAGAACATCACTTAGAACAAACTTAACTAAATAGTTCAATATATTAACTGGACTTCAGTCATATTGACAAATACACTTGAAATTCATGTATTAGATTCCTCAAAGGATGCTGCTCAGTGGTATAGTATCTGCCTACCTTGCTAAGGGTCCTGAGTTAAAACCCCAGCAACACACACACACACACACGCACAAACACACACACACACACACACACACACACACACACTCAAAACTTCTTCCAAACTTCTCAATAGCTTTATTGAAATTTTTCTCCATAGTGAACAATAGGGACCAAAGTTAAAAATTACTAAATGCCTTCAGTTCTATATTAAATAGATTCTAAGCATAAATATATTTACTTACTTTTACCTTGAATATTGTTTAACCACTTCTGTATTTACAAACATGACAATTACAAATTCATGCTGCATCTTTGATTTGAAAAACAAATGTACCTAAAATATTCTTGACACATTTTCATTTTCTTAATAACTTTGGCAAGTTACTTTATAGATTCATCAGTTATTAAAATCTCAGTAAATATCTAATTTATAATTAGTATCCCACAAATTCTTTCTCTAAGAAGTATCATCCTTCTTTCTGGCCCCAGGTACCTATTGTCTACCTGTAGGCAGAGTTGACTTATCTACTACACATGTTAGGCACAGTGCCTAGACTCACAATACTTTTGGGTACTCACAAACACATTTTGATTTTAATTCAAAATCAGAAGTAAAACAAACACTATCATAATGAATATGTAATCATCAATCCAGCTTGGGTCATATTTATCTTTTTATTGATATAGTCACACAATATAACTTTCAATATTTTTGCATGGAAGAATGGACCTATAAGCAAAAGTATGTAGGAATGAAGAGAAGATGACTCCTAAGAGGTTACTTCCGTGATGGTAGCGGCAAGCTTGCGTACCTCTCCGCTGAAGGGCACAGCCTTTTCTTTCATTGCAGATCCAGCAATTGGTTCCTTTGGGAGCTTCAAGTGTCATGCATGCAAATGCCCTCCCTGCACATCAATAAGATGCCATTAACCAAAAACATTTTCTGCTTTACTTTGTCATCCTAGGGACTCACGTGTCCCACTAAACTATGGGAAGATCTCATACTGTCTCTGGACACCACTTCTCCCAGCCTCTTATTCCTCTTCTTTCTTATTTTCCTTGGCCCAGTATCACAGTTGTTGGAGAGAGGAAGGAATAGTTAATGCCTTGGAAGCCCTGTTTACTCCTTGCCTCCCCCCCAGCTCAACATTATGCCTTCCTCTTGACAAATGCAATCAAACCAATTTCTCATTACTGGAACATTCACATGGATTTGAAGGATGTGGCCCAAGGCATTGCTTAATTGCCAAAAAAGAAACAAACACATCTGCTTTGAGTATGCAAAATAATAATCCCTGCCCCAGGTAGTAGCCCCAGGAGATCCTGAAGGCACCAGTACTTCCGATCTCCATTTTACACATACAATTTAAATGTTATTTAACATAGGTAACAATGTGCATAAAGCACAGAAATAATAAATATTTTTTTCTAGAGGTAATAATAAACAAATATCATTTAAACAGATGAATTATTTCTTTCATTATTTCAGACTTTGTGCTAATAGGATATTTTTCCAGGACACTAATAAAACAGAAAATAAATTTTGACTGAAGGCACATAAAATATCACCTTTTCTTTGGTAATCATAGGTTGAAATTTGTTGGAAGTGAAGTTCAATAATTTTCTATCAAAAAGGAGCAGCTTGTCAACAGAATTAACCAAAAATGGATACTAGATAAAATACTTTAAATTAAGATTTGAAAATAGTTTATTTTTATAAATTGCATCTTGTTTTTGGTGTGTGTGTGTGTGTGTGTGTGTGTGTGTGTGTGTGTTCCTGAGGATTGAACCAGGAGGCATTCTACCTTGGAGCTATGCCCCCCAGCCCAATTTTATTTCTTATTTGGAAATGGTCTCACTACTGGCTGAGGCTGTCCTCGAACCTGCAATCCTCCTGTCTCAACCTCCCAAATACTAGGATTACAGGCGTGCTCCACCATGCCCGGCTTGCATCTTATTTAAAGGTGCTAGATATAAAAGACAAAGATAAAAAATTTTAAAGTCTTCTAAAATTTGTGTATATAAAATATAATAGTAAAATGAATCCGCATATATTTTAAGTGTAATTTACAAGACTATAAAAGCATTTAACAGAAAAGTTGAAAAACCAGAATACAAACTAATCTATGTGATTCCAAATTCCATGATCTTTTCACTATATTAGTGGTGAAATTACTATGCCACAACCCATTGCCCACCCACTCTTGGGGTGGATAATGCTAATCAATTGTGACCATTTTCTGCCAAGCCTGGATGTGTTCTCCAAAAGCATCTCATCACAGAAGTTCAGAAAGTCAATCATAAACAAGTATACAACCTGAAACTTCTTTGCAAAATCTCTCCTATATCTGTAGCCTGTATATACTTTGAATAAATTTCTCTAAAAGGGATAATATTTCTTAAATATACCCTAATGTAATCTCCCTTTTGGTTATCCTTTTTAAAAAATTTGTCTTCTCTTCAGTCTTTCTACAATTAAGGCAAATTTATAGGAGTTATTTTCTTTGGGAAAGATCAGGGAAGTAAGCTTGTAGAATAATAATAATTAAAAAAAAAATAGAATGAGGGAGAAAGGATGATTTGATATAAGAAAAGTTCCAGGTAGGACATGCAAGGGAAGGAGATGTTTTCCTGTTGGAGAGAAAGAGGAGATTTGCAGGGGCACTTACCATGGTGAAGATGCTACTCAGTCCAGGAGAAAACCTTAGTGCCTCCATCCCTAAATCAGATCAGAGGTGAGGAAGATAGAGTGTGGGAATGTGGAGAAAAGAATGATTTGGAGTGGAGAGGGACGGAGAATGAGGGATAAGCTCTGAAAGAATCAAGAATTATTGGGCTGGTGTTTTTTAAATGCTAAAAACATTTTTTCATGTTTTTAGCATTTTATATTTGGCCATAAAGATTTATTGATAATAAAACTAATGGGTTTAAACTGGACCCCAGCTGACACCCCTTTCCACAATCTCTGGGTGGGATGCAAGAGGCTTTCTGTGTCTTAGAAGGAAATGTAGATATAGTAAGACAATTTATGCACCCCAGAGGTCATAGATCTGAACAGGGAAATCTTGGAGTTCAATATTCATATCTGAGGCAAAGAGCAGCATGCACAGAATTCAACAGCAGCAGTTCCCATGGAGGGATGGCTCAGTGAGACAGGGCACTACTCATTCACCATTCCAGACCTCTGCAATCATGTACCACCTGCTCTAGCAGAGATAACAGGGGGCGGGAGTTCCAGAGGCCTTCATCCCAATCTTCTCGATGAGAAGGCTATGCTCCTCTGTACTCAGACTTTTTAGAAAGTTGAATGTGAAAGCAAAGTGGTTTTCAGGAGAAAAGAAAAAGCTAAAGAAGGGAGTTTAAACTTTAAGTTCTTCTGCTGATTCAGTAGTCATCTGTAAGTAGACAGTTTTAAATTAGAGGGGATTGCTGTATTTTACTGGTTTATTTGAGGTTGCTCCTGGCTATCAGAGATCATGGGAGCTCCAAGGCCAGATGAAATCAGTTGGTAGTGAATAAAGAAGCTACCTTTATAGGACACTCCTGAGGAAGTAGCATTCTGTCTCATTTCTCCATTTTTTTCCAGGACAGGAACTTTCAAATTTCCTGGGGACAACATAAAGCTATCAAACCACAAAGGATCCAGCTGAAAAAATATGAACTCTATTGTCTAGCCAACTCCTCTTCAGCCACTAAAGGAAGAACTTAGCAGAGACAAGAAAAAGTGAGTATTTACCATTTATTCCCATTCTTCCAGAAGAAAATCAAATCTTATGTCTAAGTGATTCCATTGGGGTTCAACAGCTAGAAAAAGAAAGATCCTAGACTTGAAAGCTATCCTGTCTTATTTGGAAATTCATATTCTTTCCTCCATACACTATTTCAGATCCAAATACTTGCTAGCATCATCATCTTGATACTACATCCCCATGGGGACCTCAAACCCAACACAACTCAAAGTAAACACATCATCTTCCCCAACAAACCTGCTCTGTTTTTCCCATACCATTCTTCTTGGGTATATTGTTAAACTAGAATTGCCCAATTGTCCAATGTTATTCACTTCTTGAACTGTTCAGGAAATGCTGTCTGTTCTATTTCCTGTATACTCCCATTGTACAAATCCCCTTGTGCTCATATAAAAGAAAATTAGATGCAGAACACGAAATAGCTATATAGGCATTTCATATTTACAAATAACTAGGATAGAAGCCCCAGTTGGAAATTTTCATTGTGTGTGTGTGTGTGTGTGTGTGTGTGTGTGTGTGTGTGTGTGTGTGTGTTCGGGCACACACTTATGCACTAGGGATTAAACCCAGGGACATTCTACCTCTGAGATGCTTTCATTTTTTGTTTTTGAATTGGGGTCTTGCTAGGTTGCCAAGAATCTCACTAAGTTTTTGAGGCTGTTCTCAAGCCTGTGCTCCTCCTGTCTCAACCTCTCAAGTACTGGGGTTACAGGTGTGCACCACCATACCTGACTTTCCCTGCTTCTTGAACAGTACCAATCCAGTGTTTACAATAAGTCAGTTAGTGAGCAATAGGGATCCCAGAAAGTTCTCTGAAAATTAATTTCTTAGAAAAAGATAATGAGATTACAGGGAATCTTATTTGAAATAAGAATACTTATTTGAAAACAGATTTAATGACCAGAAACCCCAAACAGGTACAATTATAAAACAAGGTGAACATTATACATGCATATCCATGTTTATAGCAGCACAATTCATAATAGCCAAATTATGGAACCACCCCATGTGTCCATCAATAGATGAATGGATTGCAAAATTATACGATATACATACAATGAATTCTACTCATCAATAAAGAAGGACAAAATTACATCATTTGCAGGAAAATGGATGAACTTGAAAAACATTATGTTAAGTGAGATTAGCCAGTCACATTAAGTAAAGAGTCATATTTTTTTTTCTCATATAGCAGAGTAATTGGGATATAAGAGGGACTTTAGATAAACTCCCCTGGAGCAAGGGAAGTAGTCTTTGGGAGGGTTGTGGGGGGGGGGGGAGAATTAATGAAGGAAACACTTCCACTGACATTATATACATACGTGAGAAGGTCAATGGCAACCTCAATATCTTGTATGGGGAAGAAGGAGAGTGGGAAGGAAGACAGGGAAAGCCCTAAAAGTGCTGTGTGCATGTATGTCACTATCATTAAAAGGGAAGAAGGAAACCCCAAGAGAAAGAACCCATTCTACTCTTTGTGTCAAGTATAGTGTTGTATAGGAGGAGATGTACATGCCGTTCAAGGAAAGAGGAAAACTCCTGGCTTCCATTCATTCCTGGAGAATCCACAGAGAAAGAGAATGGTGTTTGTTTATATTCTCTCTCTCTCTCTCTCTCTCTCTCTCTCTCTCTCTCTCTCTCTCTCCCCCCCCCCCCATTTCCTTACCTATGTAGTTCTGCTGAGCATTTTGCTTTCTTATCCCTAGGCCTGACCTCTAGACTCTGCTCCTGAACTTGCTTAGCATTCATTCTCAGAGTTTTCTGTTGAGTTTTGCCTCCTCTCATGCCATCCACCTGTGTAGCCACCTGTTTTAATCACCACATGACTGTTTTACTTACTGGCTTTGAAGCTGTATCTCTTTGGACCAATCTGAGTATTTGGGCTTTTCCCTTTTGATCTGTACAACCCATTAAATTCTATGTCTTACAATAACTGAGAAAAGGAGCCATAAATTCCTTTTGCGGAGAAGAATAACTTTAAAATGACAGACATAGCAACATTGTGTGTTACTGAATAGTAACTGAATTTGGTTTTGATGTGAGTTTAAAAAACAAGCATTTTCATGAATCAACAGGAGGGCTGGAGAATCATGCTTTTTGTTACACAACTGGGAATAATGGCCCAAATTATACACAGAACTGATCTGAGAAGAAACTTATTTCCCCACTGGGCCCTAAGTATTGCAGTTTGCCCTGTAAATCCTGCTGCTCTGAGAACTACCGCTGTAAGACTCAGGGCTTTGTGGGTCTTTCGACCTCATGGGCTTTTAGCTCCCTCTTTGAGGCAGGTGTATGTCATTTTAGAGTTTCACACCCAGGCTCAAAAACAGATGGGAAAATGAACACCTGGCATTGTTAATTTCTTTAACACGAAGTCGATTCTCACAATATTAGATCTCACAATATCATCCCATGTATAAGCAGAAAATGCAGACACTATGTTGCCAAAGGGAGTGACAAATGCCACTATAACATCTGAGATCAAAGTTATTGCCATATTGGGCAAAACCGTAAATACTGAAACACTGCCCAAATACCAAGTCTCCCACACAGCCTGAATATATTTTCTTTATCCATGTCTATGGTCAATTTTCCATATGACACACATGCATGCATACACATGCACCACAAGGAAAATAAAGTCACAGACACTTAAACCTAAACTGTAGCTGGAGAGTTAGATTATCAAAATGCCGAACTAGTCCATGAAAAAAAAATACAAAGAAAATAGATATTAGCCATTTGGGATATTTTTAGTAAAACTTTTTTTACCCATCTTAGTTTTTTGCTTGCTGATGACAGTTTTGTGTGTCAATTCATGCTAATCTTGACAAATAAATACTGAATTGAATTCATTGAATATAATCTTATAATCATCTCTGGGGAGATTTTAATTATTGTTGTAATAGAATCAGAATATTGAGTATAGGAAGTTCTAATCTTTGAAAACATATGGGCACATGTTTATTTTAATATGAAAAGGCTAAAATATTAGATAAAATTAAGCAAAAGTATACAGTTTCTCTATAAGTAAATAAGTAAGAGCTTTAATTTTGTATCCATGTGAAGTTAATGGGCAGGATGTTGAACAGTGAACCCGCATAAAAAAGAAAACTCATTTTTATTTTTTAAAATATTCACACAAATATTTTTCTAAATATTCATGCATTATATAGCATTAACCTTTCTGACCATTTGTTTATTTTGTTTTCATTAAGGAATATATAATCTTACCATTTCAATTATTTCAAGCAAACCAATAGCTGAATTGAATCTGATGTACCACCAGGGCCCTGTGTTGCTACGTTTATAAAGCACACCAGCACACCCTATTGGATGCATAGGATAATGAATGTGGTTTCCAAAGCAACATTTTAATGTCGTTAAATTCAGCTGTTTACCTTAATGACAGAGTATTCTTTTTGCACTTCATAGAATAAGCTGAAATAACATGATATTCATGGAGAAATCCAGAATTTGAGTATAGATGAAAATAATAAATGTAAGAGACATGGGCACTTAATACGTACACACTGGCTAATCTAATCATGTGTGGGGCAGCAAGATGAGGGAAGAAGAATGCTTTCAGATCATGGCTCATTATTCTAAACAGACAAACTCATACTCAGAAATTAGCAACTCAATCAACTCTGTTTGGGCAGCCACTGTCTGTAAGATAGGCTAACCATGTGAGTACAAAGATGGCTAAGACACAGGCCTGTGAGTGCACTCTAAAATAATTGAGGGCTAAAATGTTTGTAAAGTGTTTCTGGTACTGAGGAGGCAAAATATGGAAACAGCTGAATTTTAAAATGTCAAGTGCCATAATTCCTGGTATTGCGATTAATTTAATATTTTTCTCAGAAATGAGAAGAGGGAACAACACATTATTAAGACCAAAGACTCTAGGGCACTTAAGGTTTATATCCATGTCTTTTTATGATTTCCTTTGATATTTTAGGTAAAATGTTTCTGGGCTCGTTTGCCCATCTATAAGTTATATGTTACTTGGGATGATAATAAAACTGATTGCTTGTTGTTGGTGGTGATGATAGTTGTTTTTGTGTGATGTTGAGATTCAACTCAAAGCATGTATATGCTTCTCTATGCTAAGGCTACATCTCTAGCCCATAAAACTGACTTTTTTAAGTGGTTATAATAAGTCAATTCTTTTCAAAGGGCTTAGAAGCTGGGCATGGTGGTGCACGCTTGTAATCCCAGCATTCGGGAGGCTGAGACCGGAAGATCTGGGTTTGCGGCCAGCCTCAGCTACCTAGTGAGGCACTCCGCAACTTAGTAAGACCCTGTTTCAAAATAAAGAATAAAAAATAGGGCTGAGGGTATAGCTCGGAGGTAGAATGCTCCTGAGTTCAATCCCCAGTACCGGAAAAAGGAGGGGCTTAGAATATGTTATATCAATTTATCCTCACAATAACCCTAATAGATATTACTATTTTCCCCACTTTATTGATGAAGAGACTGAGGCAGAAAAAAAAAATCTTGAACGAATTCCCAAAGAATACATAGATTTTATAACTGGCAGAATCAGTGTTCTCCCAAGTCAAATGATAGATGAGATATTTCTGTGAAAAATGTATTTAATTTGATTTTGGGAGGATATAGAATGCTTTCAGCAGTTTTTAGACTTTTTGGATATCAAGGATCTAGATAGAAAGAGGGCATCTGATTTTATATGGCTGAGAAGTAGTTAAAATAACCAATATAATCAATGTGTAACCTGTAATGATTTAAGTGATTCTGCCAATATGTCAGATCAGCATTGTTGTGATGAGCAATGGTTGTGTTGCCTATGTTAATCACAATGTTCCTACCTTCAATGTTGATCATGTGTACAGCATATTTTATACATGTTTTCTTGTTCCCAGGCATATTCATTATTAATATAAACAAAGGGAAAAAGGTATTTAATAGTTATCATAATAAGTCAAATTCTAATTTGGCATAAATATAGAGTGAGGTGCTTGATCCTTCAGTATTCTTATTAGTAAATTCCATTTAATTCACATGTCCATTCATTTAGGTCTTTCACTCATTTAATTTGTTTTCTTCTCTTAAGTCCTTCACGAGATTGCAAATATGCTGAGGATTTGGATTTTATTTCATGAGTCAGTTATTTACATAACAGTACCATATGTTGAACATAAAAAATTATTTCATAGTCAAAATAATGATAATTATTAACATTACAAAATATATTCCCAGAATGCTTCATTTAATGACAAATATTCAAGTTTTTATAAAAGCAAGTTGTTCCCCAGGCAATTGTCATTCTTATTTTATTAAGTCAAAATACTTTCACCCTGATATAAATTAGAAATTCGTACACATGTGTATTTATAATATTGTGCACATATGGAATATCAGTAATAATTTGACTTATAAAATCAGTATTTTACTTCCTTAATTAGGCAACTAAGAGAGGTACAAATAAAAGCAAAAAGATAACAAATAGCTGGGTGTGGTGGCGCACGCATGTAATCCCAGCATTTGAGAGGCAGAGACCGGAGGATCTGGGTTTGCAGCCAGCCTCAGCTACCTAGTGAGGCACGCTGCAACTTAGTGAGACCCTGTTTCAAAACAAAGAATAAAAAATAGGGCTGAGGGTATAGCTCGAAGGTAGAATGCCCCTGAGTTCAATCACCAATACCACAAAAAAAAAAAAAAACAGACAACAAATAATAAAGATATAACAGACATGTCATCATTTTGGAAGATTGAGATTAACCAAATAACAATAGTATTGATTTGTGATGTGATTTAGCTGAAATCATTAATAAATATGTTAAACTAGCATTTTCAAAATGATAAAGTAATACCCCTGGATTTAAATAAAAATGCAATTGTAGTTATTCATCTGTACCTTCAATTCAAAAAAAAAAAAGAAAAAAAAACGATATGTAAGCTGTGATGATGAAATGACTCAAGAACATCCCCTCATGTTTTAATCTACGTATAGGTTCCATCTAAATGGGTCAAATCAAAATTGCTTGTTATGAGGAGTGTGATAGCTCATGCCTGTAATCCTTGTAACTTGTGAGACTAAAACAGGAAAATCAAAATTTGAAGTCAGCCTCAGCAACTTAGCAAGATCCTGTTTCAAAAATAAAATAAAATAGGATTGGGGGTGTAGCTCAGAAGTAGAATGCCCTTGGGTTCAATCCCCAGTAACATACACACACACACACACACACACACACACACACACACACACACAATCACTTATTACTATTCACAGTGCAGATCAGGAATTGTTCAGGCTAATCAATAACTACTATTTAAGGAATTTTAAAGCTAAAAACTCTTAAAATTCATCCATCTTTGGGGAAAACTCTTGGTGGCTCTATGGTGCCAAAATATTCCATGGAAATGTCAAACTTGAATTAATTAGTCAATTATGTGTTTTTTTTTTTTCTTTTTTAGCAGTCAAAATAAATAATTGGTATGATTCTATTTATGTCACACTAAAAATAAATTAATCTTTTCTGAAATTACTTAGGACAACTAATATATTGCAAAAAAATATAACTGATTGATTAACACAAAACCAGAGAAGCACGTACCTCTGGAACGTAGAGAAAGAAAGAGGGGAATGTGTCAGAGAGATGCACACAGAGGCCACTAAAGACACCAGTAGTGTTTGCTCTAATTATTAATTATGTGGGCATATAGTTGCAAAGATTATGATTATTTATCATACTTTCTAAACTGTATATGTGTCCTTTGTACTATTTATGCCCTCCTCTAGCAGCTTCAAAATTTCTGGTCTAACTTCCAGGTCTTGGATGTGGGGAAACAGGAATTCTTCTACACCATTGGTAGAATTGCAAATTAGTTCAGCCACTCTGGAGGTCAGTGTGGAAATTCCTTAGATAACTAGGAGTGGATCCACCATATGATCCAGCTATACCACTCCTGGGTCTCTTTCCAAAGAATTTGAAACCAGAGAACTACAGTAATATATGCATGCCCACGTTCATAGAAGCACAATTCACAATAGCCAAATTATGGAACCAACCTAGGTGTCCATCAACAGATGAATGGATTACAAAACTATGGGAAATACACACAATGGAATTCTACTCAGCAATAAAAAAGAATAAAATAATGTCATTTGCAAAAAAAATGGAAGGACCTGGAGAACACAATGTTGTGAGATTAGCCAATCACAGAAAGTGAAGGGACATATGTTTTCTTTAATATGAGCAAGCTAAAGAGTAACTGAGATACCAGAGGGACTCCAGATAATGGAGGAGAAACCTCAGTGGAGCCAGAGAAGTAGTCTAAGGGAAGAGGAGAAGGAAGACTGAGGTCCATTATTGGAAATACTAACATCAACTGTGTGTACATATATGGAAATCCCAATGTTAATCTCAGTACTCTGTATGGGATGGGGGGAGACGGGGAGTTGGTGGGGGGCACCAAGTGCTGTGTGCATGTACGTCAATGTCAACATGATTTACATTGTCATGTGAGACCATAATGTACCAATAAAAGCACATAAAATAATAAAAATAAATATAAAATAAAAAGGACTAGTTGTGTAGTTTGAGGTAGAATGTCCCTGAGTTCAGTCCCCAGTATAAAAATAAATAAATAAATGAATAAATAAATAAATAAATAAACTTGTCTTATAAGCGGGCAATTCAGAGGTGATGAACCCAGGCTTCTTAGAGCTTTCTAGACCACTGCCCCTAGACCATTACCTTTCCACTTAAGATGATGTAGAACTTCAGCACCCCATCCACGTCCCAAGCAGTGGGATAGCATAAGCAGGGCATGAAGAATGCGTAAGTTGCACTATACTTCTATTTATGCCTCATTAGCCAGGTCTTAGTCAGATGGCCATGTCTTCCTGTAATGGAAGTTGGGGAAATGAAGTCTTCCACCAGGTACCCATATGCCCAGCATATGGTGGAAGAAGATAAAACATCCTGAAAAATAGAGAGGGCTGAGAATAATGTGGTAGTTTTAATCATAAAATGAGCTTTCTGAATACTTTTTACATACATTTTTGTTTGTGGTACTGGGGATTGAACCCAGAAGTGTTCCACCTGTGAATTACATCCCCAGCCTAATTTTTATTTGGAAATAGGGTTTTGTTACATTGCTGAGAGTCTCACTAAGTGGCTAAGGCTGGCCTCAAACCCGTGATTTTCCTACCTCAGCTTCCCAAATACGGGGATTACAAGTGTGTGCCACCAATATGTTTCCTCCGGATCTCACCTTACTTTCTCCTCTTCCCTGTATGTGTCATTGAGATTGGTTTTTATAATTTCATATATGTACACAGCATTAAAATGTTACCTTCATTATTCTTCTATTACTCCTCCTTTCTTCCTTAAACCCCCTCCATTGCTCCATTGGAGTCTTCACTACTTTATCTGTGGTTTCTTTTGTTACCCAATTTTTCTCTAGTTTCCACATATGAGAGAAAACATACAACTATTTGCTTTCTGAAACAGGCTCATCTCACTTAGCATAATATTCTCTAGTTCCATTTTCCTGCAAATGGCATAATTTTGTTCTTTATAGCCAAGAAAAATTTCATTGTAGGTATATACCAGAATTTTGTGATCCATGCATCTGTTAATGGAAACCTAGGCTAGTTCCATAATTTGGCTATTGTGAATAAAGAGCCTTTAATTCTGAGAGAGGATTCTTAATTTTTTTGCAACTTCATGTTATATTAAACACAAAGAAACTGTTAGGAGTTACTTACCAAGAATCAAAGCTAGTTAGAGGGAAAAAGGACTTTTTGTGTGTTTTTTCATTTTCTGTGTCAGATTGCCTCCCCAGGGTTATATAAGCCTCTACTGAAGATCCCACTTGGGTGGTTGCAACCTAGAAAGTTTACTCACAGCCTAAGGTGGTAAGAAAGCCTACTTTGCACTTGACTGGTTGACTGTATGTAACGAATCTAGAGCGCTAGTGCTCTTGAGACAGGTTGGTCCAGTTCAAATCCTGGATCCACCCTTCCTAGTTCTGTGAACCTGGGCAAGTTAACTGCCTCTCAGTGCACAATCAATCATTTGTATCGTGGTGGATGTGATTACAGGGGTGACCTATGAAAGGAGACAATGTTTTCAAAGTGGCTTGTATCTATCACACTCAAAAATGTGTACCATCATCATATATTTTACTTTCTGTACAGGTACATATTAATGTATATATAAAGATAACATTTTAAGAAAGGTGTGGGGTAGGGGCAATGAAAACTGAACTGTTCAATGTCTAAACACTAAGAAGAAGGGAGAGAGTAATTGAAGTGTCCACCAGCCTCCTGAAAACTGTTATGATGTTATCTCACAGTTTACTTTTGGCTCCATCCTTGATGATTCTGATTGCCAGGTCTGAGTTTGGACCCTAGGTTTATACACTTTTATTTATTTATTTATTTATTTATTTATTTATTTATTTATTTTTGTTTCCCTGGTAATAATGCATAGCCCAATCAGGGAATACTTTGATCAGAACATCTTCATCAGTGACTAGTATTCTGGTCTCAACCCATCTTTCCAATCATCTCTTTCACTTTCCTTCTCACCCTACTGCTTTCTGTTTCATAAATATACCTTGTTTTATTCCCTATATCTGTGGGTTTACATGAGCTACTATTTTTCCTTAAGTAGCCTTCCACAGACTGTATCATCCACTGATAAAGTCTTGATTCTCTTTAATACCCAGATTAACCATTATGCCCTTCTCATGCTGAAAAAGGTAAGTGGATCTGTCTTCCATTCACCTGATACAGCCCACATCCTGCCTCATAATATCATCTCTATCCCCAGAAGGTCACTGGACTTTGGGCTCTTTGATGGAAGAAGTTTTCTCATTTGGCTTTCTTCAGCATCTAGCATACTGCCTAATATAGAGTAGTTTTTCAATACATGATTTTAATGACTGGATGTTATGGTTAGATATATACTGTCTCCCAAATAACCGATGTATTAATGTTCAGAGTTAATATAATTTAAGTTGTGTCATAATCAGTAAATTCACTGTAATGGATTTCCCATGTGTTAATGGATAAATCTATTGTAATGCCTTCTCATGAGGCAGGTGGGATGTAGTTGGAGGAGGTAGATCCCTGGTGGTGTGTCTTTAGGAACTGTGCTTGTGTTTTTGAAGCCCCTTGCTTGCCTTCTCTTGTTTCCAGCCTCCACAGCTTTGCTCCTCTCTCTCTCTCTCTCTCTCTCTCTCTCTCTCTCTCTCTCTCTCTCTCTCTTTCTCTCCCCCCCCCCTTGCCTAGTCCTGAGCTCCACAGATCTGGCCTAACCTGGACTGAACCTTGAAATCTTCAAAAACTGTGAGCAAGTAAATTTTCTTTCCTTTAAGTTGTGTGATCATTCATTTGATACTATAGTAGTGAGAATATTGACCAAGACACTGGATCAAGTCAAGTGACTTACAGAAAAGTTGAGTCATATACAAATAACTTTGGTACAAGGGCTATACCCTGAGAATAAAATGCTAAGATAAAATTAAAGAAAAACAGGAGAGATGAATGCTACCGTATTAGGACATAATGGCATACCAAGAGTTTTCTTGTGTTAAGAAGCTGTTATATGTTACAAAGGAACTAGAAAAATATGATATCGGGTTCTTGCTTCACTTAGTTTGCAAACAAATTAGTGAAGACTGGGCCAGTAGCATTCAATTAAGAGATGAACTTAAGAGAGCTACGAGAGTCTAGTAATGGGGAAATCATATAAAGTTAAGTTAGCTTAAGCAAAGATAACTTTCTTGGGGAGGTGAAACCAGCTTTGATATTCAGAATGACAATGTTTGTATCAAGCAGAGGAAAAACAGATGGTTTTCTAGAAGTGTAAAGTAAGGGGAGGGGAAAGGAGGCTGCTGTGTTAAGGGATTGCTGAAACAGAGCCCAGAATGCACGCTAGGAAGTAGTGGGAAATAATGGGAAACCAGTAGGTCGAGCTTGATTATAATGAAGCTTTTAAAGTTACTAACTGTGGAATAAAGTTTGAGATTTTTATGGTAACAGAAGCAAATGATTGATTGATGGAGGAGGAAAAAAAACTGTTGTGTTGATTAAATGTTGACCATTATAATTTTCAGTGCAACAGCTGCTACTTAAATTGCAGTAATTTTAAATGAAAAATAGATACTGTTGTCCTAAAATAGCTTGGACTATTTGGAACCCTGTAGCATGCGTTTATGCTATGTAGTTATGCTGGGAACATGATGGGCTGCATGTTCCTTTTTCTTCATTTTATCATAATGACTTGTTCTATGGGCGAAGAATTCAAACTGAGCAACAATTTCACAGCTAGACTTGGAGTGTGGGTTGTATAAAGTCATAGAAGCACTTTCCAAAGATGTGAAACTGCTCTTGACTACCTAATTACAATTTCTAACTAGAAATTTGTAACACATAAATTGCTTAAATTATTTATCTATTAAAAATTGATTTATTCTCCTCATGATTTATATTATATTACTTGTTTACAGTGATTTTCCTGAATAATTAAATCCTGAAGTTTACTAGTCTGTTTTTCCCTTAAGGTAAATATTTACTAAACTGTGTTATGCAAACTACTGAGGGAGAAATAACCTATGAATACAATTTATAGTTAAACTTATAGTTACTTACTGTTTAGTGCTCTAGACAGACAGTTTATTTCAAGATCATCATTTTAGCTTCTTTTAGATTAAGAATATTAACAATGTCAAAACAATCAATATAAATATACTATTACATTCTGTTTATTTCTACTACATCATCTCCCAGTACCTGTAATTTATTTTAAGATACATTGTCATATCAAGAAATTTGGACATCATCCCACAGTAGATATCTGAAAACAGGAAGAAACTGGAAAAATTCCAAGCTATCTTTTAGAAAAATAATGCTAGTAACAGTAGGAGGAAGAATAGAAGACATGGAAAGAGAATTGAAAGCAAAAGAACAAGTGTTAGGATAAATAGTCAGGAGGAACAGATTTTGTGGGGAATAGAAAAAACAGAAGGAAGCACTAAGTGGAGCTTATTGCTGGACACACAGAATTAACAGGTACATATAAAATGAACTATCAGTAACAGACTCAGCCATACTTAGTTAGGGTGAAAATGGAGCTCTGGGCACCATAAGGAGATGATGGCAGAGGATCTGCACAGTAGCATGTTGCTATAGCAACAGTATCCTACCAAGTGCAAATAGAGTCATCCATTGTCTCTGCCAGTGACCAACCAAGGTTTTCAAAAGGCCAAAATTGTATTAGTATTCTGGACCAACTGGCCTTCTGTTGTGAAAAAATGGTCATCAAATGCAATCCATAGACACAATTAACACTTGAACCTAAGCAGGACCCTATCTATTCAAATGTTTATGGTTCTGAAACAAGACACATTTTATATAAAGGTACACTTCTTCTGCCTACTCTCTAGGAGAGCATAGTTGTTTAACAACTTTGTGATTCATAATCTTTATCTGTAAAATATTAATAATCATATCCTACGTATCACATAAATTTGTGTGCTGCTTGGAAGATGCATGGCACATATTACCACAAATGATAGACATTATTATCATCACACTAGTAAGTAGCCTACGTAGTGGTTAAGAGCATGAACTCTGGAAACAGAATGCCTGGACTTCCATTATGATTGTTTTTTAATATGGTATTTTCAGTTGGATAAACTTTGGAGAAATTATTTAACCTCATGGTGCTTCAATGTCCTCATCTTTAAACTAGGAAATGATAACTGTACCAATCTTATAGAGTTGTTATATGGAGTAAATAAATTAATATTTGTAATGTGCTAAGATCAGTGCCAGAAACATAGTAAATATTAAATATGTTTGTTAATAAACAAAAACATGGAGTGTTCTTTTTAGATTCCTCTTGTAGTTCTACCATTTTCATAATAACTCCCCTTCCTTAGTAGCTTTTAAAAATTTCAATTTCTTTTTATGCTTTTCTATGGCTTCTGAATTTAAAGAAAACAAAAAAGAAAGAAAAATCTTTGGCTAAAATTTATTGCATTTCTATTTTGTTCCAGATTACCTCTCTAAGTTATTTTTACCAACAATTTGGTATGATTTCATTTAATTCTCCCCAGAACTACATGAAAAGGCTGGGAATGTAGCTTAATGGCAGAGCATTTGCCTAGCATGTGCAAGGCATGAGTAAAATCCTAAGTGCCACATAAAGAAAGAAAGAAGGAAAGAAAGAAAGAAAGAAAGAAAGAAAGAAAGAAAGAAAGAAAGAAAGAAAGGGAGGGAGGGAGGAAAAAAAGAAAAGAAACTATGTAAACCAGGAAGTTTATGAGAAAAATAGGCCAAGAAAATTGGCATCATCCAAAGTCTAGTTAGTGTTAAAGCCAGAATTTAAGTCAATATATCATTAATTCTAGCACTAATAATCCTTAACCTATTATTACACAGTATCTCTCAGATAAGTTTTAAAGTAAATAATGATTTCAAATAGTTATAATTATTTCAAATAATTATAACTATTAATAATGATGTAGTAAACATTTTATTCTTATCAAAAGTTATATATTTACTAGTTAACATTTTTCTACCCTTATAACATATATTAAATTATCAACCTGCTACATTACTTCAGAGTGAGATATAATACTTTGCTGAAGACACAAGCTTAATGGTAATTTATGGTTGATTGGCTGATTAAGGACAGATTCTGTGGAGAATATATCCTGACCCATGACCTTAAGAACCCACTGCAATATTTAAATATACCTAGTTTTCTACTTCAGTGCACTTTTTTTTAATTCCATAAAAGCTATATATACATCAAAATACATAAAGTGTTGTACATCTAATAGTTTAATTGAGCTCTGAGATCATGATGATATTTCTTTATGCCTTACTAGGCAGCAGAAACATATTAAAGATTTTGTTAAAGAAATGGATAATTCAAACTTTTAAGTCCATCATACTTGAAGCAAAATTGTAGACTCCACCATCAACTTAAGATGAGTGAAGTATTTCATACACAAAATCCATTACTGCATTTTCCAGTATTGCCAAATTTAGACTTGATACAAATGACTTCATCTGCTATTTTCCAGTTAATTTTCAGTTCAGCATTTTGTCTAATTTTATTTATAGCTAGAATCCCCAACTGCACAGAAGCAGCGATCACCACATCAAAGTTTAAAGGAAACAGACATATTCTCAGATAGCAAGGAAGGAAAACAAGTACTGCTATTAGTCACTCTTTAAAGCTCAAGGGAAAAATAATGGAAATGATTTTATTGAGTTACTTTGCTTTGTTTTGAATGAGACAGGGTCTCACTATGTTGCCCAGACCTCGGACTCCTACATTCAAGGAGCCTCATGAATGCGGAAACTATAGGCAATGCCCTCAGGCCTGGCCCTAGAAATGAGTTTAGAAGTAAATGAAAAGGTGAAATGAGGTTCTTCCTTGTCACACCACGTACTAGTTACAAAGCAATCTAATGAATTTAAATTGCATCAGACAATGCATAAGGATGGCATTGATGTTCTTCTACATAGGAAATCATCATATCCATTGCATAACTTTCATAGCATTCAAGCAAGAGACTTTCTACCTGCAAATTCATTACTAGGTAATTTTTTTTCCACTCATATTACTTAAATATGCCCTTAAAATGAAAGTAGTATGTCTGTGAATTGTTTTTGGCAAAAGAGAACAACAAATCCTCCAAGGCAATTAACCTTTAAAACTCATTTAAACAAATGTATTATTCAATGCACAAGTTTATATTCCACCTATCACTCTGAAATGGCAGAGCATTTCTCAGTCGCCATAAAAATAAACCAATTTAAAATATGTGTGAGCCAGTGAATGCAGCCTTTCAAAAAAATAATGTAAAAATGTATCCCTAGCAAATTTAGGGTTAGATATTTTTATGCCATAAAATGTCATCAAGTTGTGATCATGAAACTTTTTTTAAAAAATGACTGCTTCAAAAATTGGTTTTAAGAAATCTTGGAGCAAGTCCAGCATTACCTATGCCTTTAAAAGGTTAGATTAAGACATTTGTAAACAGGGACAGAGAAAAAAGGTGGAAATGTAGTTGAAAAAATCACCAGGAAGAACAGAAGTTATATATATTTAGCTATGACTTAGTATATTTTTCTTAAATGAAAATGTACCTAAGGGGGGATTTAAATGTGCTATAAAGTAAAATGTTTTTAACAAAATGAATATTGTGAAAGAGATTTTTCCTTTTTCCCTAGAATATTCACATTCTATTTTCTGTTTGTGTGTGGAGGGGGGCAGATGAGAGCAATTAAGGCCAGCAGCATTTTACCTCTGAGTTACAGTCCCAGCCCTTTTTATATTTGTTTTTATGAAACAGAGTCTTGCTCAGTTGCTGAGAGTTTCACTACATTGCTGAGGCTGTCTTTGAACCTGTGATCCTTCTGTCTCAGCCTCCCGAGTACTGTGATTACAGGTGTGCACCACTGCACCCAGCCACACTGTTTTCATCCCGCTCCTGTGCCCTGCAAGGATGAGCCTCATGAATTGCACAGGCTCCCTCTGATTTTCACTTGGATTTGGTCTATTGAAAAGATTAAATGGATACCTATATGTGGAAAAAGAGTGGATCAGAACATTTATTTCTCAGGCTTCAGGTTGGCAGAGGCTTTGTCATTCTACCCAAAGCCAGATCACCTGTGTGGCACCCCACTCCTGCACCTACAGCCACATCCCAAGGAGCAGTGGCATTGCTTTGTGGTTCCTAATGCCCATTCCCCTCTAACCTAGGATGGTAAGAGCTTTCTACTATTGCTAATCTTTAGGTGTATTGTATCTTACTAGTTTTCTTAGCCCAGCCCACATCTTTGTAAATACTTCCTTTATTAAACCTTAATTACCCCATTTGAGTGTGCCATCTATCTTACTGGAGCAAGTAAATAAATTACCAATACTAATTTCTGAATCTCTTCCTTGACCCATTAAATCAATTAAAATGTCTTTAAGATAATTTAAAAGTTTTTGCAAGCCGGGCGTAGTGGCGCACGCTTGTAATCCCAGCATTCGGGAGGCTGAGACCAGAGGATCCGGGTTCGCGGCCAGCCTCAGCTACCTAGTGAGGCACTGCAACTTAGTGAGACCTGGTTTCAAAATAAAGAATAAAAAAAAAAATAGGGCTGGGGGTGTAGCTCGGAGGTAGAATGCCCCTGAGTTCAATCCCCAGTACCGCAAAAAAAAAAAAAAAAAAAAAAAAAAAGTTTTTGCAGGTTCCTAGATAATAGATAGCTTAGCTTCACTAGGTTAGGGTTAGCTGGTAAATCAATGATAATTAATGCTTAATTTAAAGTTTAAGATTTAACATTTTCCTTATGGGAAGAGATATGTGTTTTCACAAATGGTAACTCATGTCAAGAGAAGCAAACTTGGGCAATTTTAAGGGTCTTGCTCAGTTGCTGAGAGTTTCACTACATTGCTGAGGCTGTCCTTGAACCTGTGATCCTCCTGTCTCAGCCTCCCAAGTACTGTGAACTTCAATCAGGCAATTATGTGATTCTCTTGTGTGCTTTTTCATCAGGGTTTTCTTTCACCACCTTTAAATATTTGAATTTTGAAAATATCACCTACCTTACATATCCAATTTTAAACAAAGACATTGTTTTATACAGATTCTATTACATTTGGGCCCTTCCTCAATATGTTGATGTTCACATAGGACATCAAAGAATGTTTCAATTTTAAAACCCATAATGGCAAAACTGCAGACATAATCCACACAGGCAAGCTTTAAGGATGACAGAAATTTTCATCTGCAGTCCATTTTTTAAACTAAAATAGTTATCATTTAACACCCACCCCACCTGTTCAATATACTTCTTGCTGCACCAAGTGTAAGTGCTGAATTGGTTAAATTCAAAAGAGATGAACTGTGAATATTGGATGGTGGCTGTGAATTCCTTGAGTCTCTTATCATGGTTTGGCTACATCATTAACATACTGATAAAAACAACCTTTATGCCTAGCTTAGAGTCTGAAACCTTAAAAGTTAGAAATCCCTCAGCTATGAGAATAGCAGTCTACCACATACATTTTTCAGTGTCTCCTTTTATGAATCTTTTTATCCAATACGTATACATACATGAGCACACTTCACTTGCTGAATTCTATCATATCTTATTTATTTGGTAAAAAGGCAAATACAACAATTCTCTATTAAATTTAACATAAAAATGGAAAAGCTAGTTCATTGTTCTTGATCCCTCAGTATGTCTATTTGGAAAATGTTAAAACAGTTCACATATGAACAAATTTTATATGATAGGCATGTGTAGTTCATAAGATGGTATCAATATACTTATTTTAAAGATGATGAAGCCGGGCGTGGTGGCGCAAGCTTGTAATCCCAGCATTCGGGAGGCTGAGACCGAAGGATCCGAGTTCGCGGCCAGCCTCAGCTACTTAGTGAGGCACTCCGCAACTTAGTGAGACTCGGTTTCAAAATAAAGAATAAAAAATAGGGCTGGGGGTATAGCTCGGAGGTAGAATGCCCCTGAGTTCAATCCCCAGTACCGCAAAAAAAAAAAAAAAAAAAAAAAAAAAAAAAAAAAAAAAAAAAAAAAAAAAAAAAAAAAAAAAAAAAAAAAA
>PVLC010001648.1:0-80537 GCA_004027655.1 Graphiurus murinus
TCTCTCTTTATACTGAGAATTGAACCTAGGGGCATTCTAGCTCTGAGCTACACTTCTATCCCTATTTTATTTTTATTTTGAAACTAAGTTACAAAGGATTTTGATAAATTGCTGAGGCTGACCTTGAATCTGTGATTCTCCTGCCTCAGCCTCCCAAATACTGAGATTAGAGGTGTGTGCCACCATGCCCAGCTCTGAATTTCAGTATCGATGTTTGTGATTCTTCCTTACAATCAAACACTATGTTATAGATATTTAATTTTTGAATATGTGTCCTATTTGTTTTATATTATTTTTAAGAAATCTCTTTTTAAAATCAGAGCAGTATTATTTGCATACATTTGTGGATTAAATATATTTAATTATATTAATTCTACTTTAGGAAACCTAGTCTAGGTATTCTCTGTGGTTTGCAGGGCTTAAGATCATTAACAAAATTATTATTAAACTCCTACAAATTACATTTTTTTCATTGAAACACACTCAATTCCCAAATCATTATTTAGCATCTAAACTGATCCTACTTAGAAGCATAATGCCAATATTAATAAAATTCTAACACATTTTTATTTTTCAAAGATTTCTGGTAATGTGGCATTTCTCAAGTGCCCTAGATGATTCATAGAATAGTGCTAAATTATATATTTTTGACCTTGTGCATTTTCATTTTGTTCTGAAGTTCCTTTCATCTGCCTGGGTCAGTCATCAGAATAAACACTTTTGGCTGCTACTTTAAGCTTATTTCGTTTGGCAAACATCGTATGTTTTTCTGAATAAATATTTATATTAGAACAGACTATTTTTATAGCTCTGTTTTGTATTTTGAGTCTTTATCATTCTTTACTTAACACAAAATTTGGAGAGCCATGTATAATTTACGGAGAATTTGAGGAGACAAGAGCTCACCTGCTGGTAGCTGTGCTCTGGGTGAAGGTGACAGCTCGGGTTTGACTGCAGTCTCCTTCAGAGGAAGGAGTCCTTCTTTCAGGCGGTTGAACAAAGGTTATAGATGACTGGCTGCAAGAAAAGAATTATTTTAAAATAAAGGATACATACGTGAAACAACCTAGGTTTGTGTGCTTCATGCCATTCTTGCAAGAGCAGTAGGAAAACCTTTAATAGATTGATGCTGACCACCAACCTTGACCAAATGTAGCTCTTGATCCTGCACAACTTGGAAACTGCTATTCCAGATGACTGATCATTATTTCCAAGGAATAAGACAAGCTTCATAAGAGAAAACTATACAAATTGCTTTTCTAGCAACTTCCACTTACTATCAACAGAAAGAGATAGTAAGGAAATATTTAGGTCTTTTTGGAAATTTTGAATTTTCCATCATGGTTTTAATCCTTCAACTTTTTTTTTTCTGATTTTGAAATATAGTTTGACAGTCTGATAATACCTTTATTGAATACTTGCTAGTTTTTCATTCAAGATTTCTTTTAACCTTGAAGTAGTATTCGCTGTTAAATGGCCTCATTTCATGTTGAATATATGAATGTATCATTGTGTGTTCTCCTAAACCTACATCAGCTAGGTATTCACTGGCCCTTACCTGAATATAGATATCCTTGAAAATGGTTCCTGGCTTCTCCTGAATGAATGAGGAAGGTTTCCAGGAGGAAGAACCTTGTGAATGCCAGATTATTTATCTCATAATTTGTTTTATGGTTAGCCCTAGTGATGAGATTAAGCATACTGAAATTCTGGTTAGAGACACATAAAAGAAATTTACTCAGAAAGGAAAGAGTATCATATCCAAGCTTTTTATAAACAATGAAGAATAATCTTTTATTGTTTATTCTTGCAGCATGTGGAGAAACCTTACAAGAATCCAATGGCAACCTTTCCTCTCCAGGATTCCCAAATGGCTACCCTTCTTATACGCACTGCATCTGGAGAGTGTCTGTGACCCCAGGTGAAAAGGTAGTTTATATCATCAAGAGTTTTACCTTCATCTCAGATAACTAAAAAGCTTCATTTTTCAAATATGATTTGCTTTCTCTTTTATTCCCATTTTATTCTTCAGAGATTCAGAAAATTAATAATGGAAATGTTTCAAACTGGGGACTTTTGAAAGATATAATTAAACATTTTTAAAGGCTATAGAAGGGTTGAAATTTTGCAAATTATATTTTCAGACACAAAGACATTGAGCTAAAAGTCAGTATCAGAAAGATAACAAACCTTCAACTTTTGAAAATTAAAAATATCCCTCTAAATAGCCAAACAATCCAAGAAGATATTATAATAAAAGTTAGTGAGTATTTCCAAGTATAATAAAAGAAAAAATACTGTATACCAAGCCTACAAAATGCAAGTAAAGCAATACTTAGGAGAAAACTCATAGACTTAAATGCTTACATCAGGAAATAAAAAGGCCCCAAACTAATAAGCTAGATGTACATATAACAATGCTAGAGGAAAAAAGCAGTAAAATATAAGAAAATATATTTAAAGAGGGAAATAATAAAATATAAAACTAATAACATCAAAATAAAATGGTAGAAAGTATGAATAAGGTTTCTATTTTAAATTGATTTTTAAAAGTAGCAAAATAGATGAAAAGAGATTGAGAAAGGAACTTTAAAATTAAACTAATTTAAAAAGTTTACCTTTCTCAGCATGGTTGGCCTAAGGAAAGTGGATTAATACTTTATGTTGACTTTCAAAAGTATTCTGTGATAGATGCCTGATGATTTCCCATAAAAATAATAGCACATGATCATCTTCACAATGCATCAATATTATTTGAGTGTTTTTTTCACATACCATCCAACTTGTGATCTAGTCTCTTTGAGCCTTATTTATTTATTTATTTATTTATTTATTTATTTATGTACTGGGGATTGAACATTGAACCCAGGGACATTCTCTCTCTGAGCTACACTCCTAGCCCTATTTTATTTTTAATTTTGAAACAGAGTCTCACTAAGTTGGAGAGGGTCTCACTAAGTTATGGAGGTTGGCTGTGAACTTGCAATACTCCTGTCTCAGCCTCCTAAGTACTATGATTACAGGTATGTGCCACCATGACTGGCCTAAGCCTTATTTCTGAGAGAAAATCTAGAGTTCATTAGATTTGTCTAACTTCTTCTGGCTGCAGTCCAGCCCTCTATTTTTTCTATCTACTTTGATTCTAATATCTCTCTCTAAAGAGCTATATGATAATTTCAGCCTAATGGGTAGAGTTTGTATCTTCTCCTTACTGTTTGAGGTGTAAATGTTATTTTAATTGGCCATTTTATGGTGCCCATGGAATTTGTTTAGGTAGTCAATATCTTAATTGTGCTGACAAAAATTCATTGATTGTATATTTCTCTGGAGACTTGCAGACTTCCAGTCTCTTGAACAGTTGATCTGCCTCCCTTCAAATGTCTACTCTGCAGTGATGTCAAACAGTCTTTAACAAGAAAACTCAACAGTGATCGTATCATGTTAACTTTGCAACTGAGACTCCTAGCAGATCACAGTAAATGTGAGGATGGTTCCTTGAATCTCACCCTCCCATGTTCCAAGGGAGCTCTGACTAATTTTAATTCAATAATTATATTTACCATCAGAAATAAAATATTCATATAATCATATTATGCAGTATTCATTTTATCACTCTTTGAAAGATGCAATATGTTTACATAAAATAGCATAACATAAAACAACCAAATATGTCCCAAGTGCTGCTTTTAATTAGTAATTCAAGGATGGATTCTGCTAGCAACCTCCATCAAAGGCCAGAATTTTACATCTATAGTCAGAACCCTGAGATTTGATTTTAGAAAACCTATCTTTATTACATTTTCTACTTCTAAAAGACTCTGTGTTTTATATTAGTGTCAGGCCGGTTTTGTTCTTCCACGGTGCTTGGAGTTTAAATTGGAAGATTAAAAACAAGATAGGAAATTTTCCTGCTCAGTTATCCCTCTTCCAACTCCAACTCGTGTGTGTGTGTGTGTGTGTGTGTGTGAGTGTGTGTGTGTGTGTGTGTGTGTGTGTGTGTGTGTGTGTGTGTGTGTGTATTCTAAGACTTTGAATATTAACTGTTTCTTAATACTCCAACCCCATTGTTTTCAATTCTGGATGAAATTTGGTGATATGCAAACTTACAAGTTAGTTGATTTTTTCCTCATCTGGGAGGAAATTGAAACTATTTGCACACCATCGAAAAGCTCTTTAAATTCAAGAGAGAAGCCACAAAATGAGTCTTGGTACCTCTTTTGTGTCTGTATCCTAGTTTTTCTGTCCTTCTAATAAACGAGTTCTTATATGAACATATGGAGTTGAAACCCTGATAGCTGCTTTAGGGATAATATAAATGCAGAAAGAAACTTAATATCAGACAGTGGTCGAAATCCCCATTTGTAGCAGACTTAAAGTAAACACAAAGTTAAATGAAAAAGCCAGAAATTATTATTCAACTCCATCCTAAAAATAATCTGGTCCCGCATTGGAGGAGAAAATATTGTGGGAACTCGTAAAAATGACTTAGAAACTACAGCATTTTGAGAATTGAGCATTGAGGATTATTGAAAAAGAAAGAAAAGAATGATCAATATTTTTCCCTTGGATATTTTGGAAATTTTTGTAAATATTATTTGAAAATATTTGGAACCATAAAATTGAGTGCAGGAAAAAAAATGAAGAAAAAGAGAAACTTCAAATAAGGAAGACAAAAATAAATGAATGATCCTATTAGGCAAAGCCAAGTTATACCACAATGTGCTGTATTACTTATAACAAGAGTGTATCTTTTTTTTTTTTCTTATTTTTGGTAGACTTCATCTCTTAATTTAATAAGTACACGTTACTCTGGATGAATGATGGAAACCAACTTTGGTGTGTGATTTCATCATTGACCACTGTGTACCTAGAAATAAGACGCCATGAGAAATACTTGTCCTGATATTGTGTCTTCATACTGGGAAGGAGTAAGCGAGTTTAGGATTGATTCACCATAATTATTACTCTCCTGTTAAATATTGTGCTCCAGAAAGGGGAGAAGCATATGTTTTCCACACAAAATTGGCAGGACTTTTCCAGGATATGGATTTAGGATGATTGATTCTTTTCTCTCCTGTTTTTTTTTTTTTTTTTTTTTTTTTTTTTTTTTTTTTTTTTTTTTTTTTTTTTTTTTTTTTTTTTTTTTTTATTCCTTTAGCATTCTCTCACTCAGCTATTGCTGTCACAAGAAAGCTTCTTTGAAAATTGTTACAAACTATATAGTTTTGGAGTAGAAATATTTCCAATATTCATAAGTTGTTGCTTTTGTCTAAAGTCATTTCAGTTTCTAGAGTAAAGAACAGGTTCTCTCTGAGCCTTAGTTAGCATTTTAGATATTTTAAGCAGAATAGAGTTAATAGGTTTTTGGATACACAAAATGATTTCCAAATGATTTTTACTTCATAGAAGTACATTTCTTATGTTAGTTTTGTTTTGCTTCTGGTGTGATCTAGTTAAAAAAAAGTTAATTACTTGAAAAGTAAAATCTGTTTATATAGCAAAGAAAAAATTATCTTTCCTAGAATTGTTCTTGAATTATCTTTACAAAAAGCAGCATCATTCCAAAATTAAGTGCAGAATAAAGGGTCATGTTCAAGGTCTTCTAACTTGAAAGGTCTTTGATATATATTCTTGGATCCAGAGAGGAATAGTGACATCTGCCTTTGATTATAGTTAGAAAGATAAATTCAAATGCTGGGGCTACATTTAAACTTTTCGACATATACAATGATATTATTTTTCAGGAATATGGCACATGGTGGTCATTTTTAACATAATTATAGATGTAGGACTAGTTGTATTGGAAACAATTATTAAAAAGAAGATATTCATTGGAAGATTGAGATTCTTCACAATTTAAGTTATCTTAGGAAATTCAAAATAAACTACGGGAATAAAGAGTTTTGTTTGTTTTACAATTTTTCAAATGAACTTTATAGAACTTTGGGCTAGTTGCTAAAATGATTAAAATGTTCTAGCTTATTGACATTGTGCTTCTATTGGTATTATTAAATATTAGTGAGAATGAAAATATGCAGCTTAAAGAGTTTAAGAAAAATTATTAGGGTGATATGAATATAGAAAAAAAGAAGTAGCTATGAATCCATTTTCACTGTAGCTTGGGGTTCCGTACATCCAGGAATCTAATCACGATGTGCACTTACAATCATTTTTACTCGTGTATTGTTTTCCTCAACTCTGCAGATTGTCTTAAATTTTACCACCATGGACCTATATAAAAGCAGTTTGTGCTGGTATGACTACATTGAAGTAAGAGACGGGTACTGGAGGAAATCACCTCTGCTTGGTAAGAGGTTACTTACTGCCTCCTGTGTGGCTATGCATAATATGTTCTGTTCTGTGTATAGGCAATAGATTCTACCAAGTGTTATCTTAAAGTGTGAGTAGGTCAACATTAGTTTTATATTCTACACTTTTTTCAAACAAATCCCAAACACTAAAAGGTAAATAAACAGATCAATTTAAATTAGCTTAAGTAGGAGGTAGATACTTGGATCTACATATTGATGGAGCAAAGCAATCTCTTGTCATCTGGTTCTAATGACAAGTCCTCACGATGCTTTTATACTTGTGGTAACCAAGCGCTGTGTGCATGTGTATTCCTATTAATCTGAATCTCATCATGACATAAAATTACAAGGCACCAATAAAATATACTAAAAAAGAATTATGATTTTGATGAGAAAAAAAACAGATAAATTATGTGTATGTATATTTTGTGCTCTTGTCCTGTCTTTGCTAAGGCAGTAGAAGGTAAGCTTTCTGGTATTCCTCAGGTAGCTGCTTCCTATGGCCAAGCACATTAGCTCTTACTAAGAGGTGCCCATTAAGCAGTGGTTAGTGACTGACAAGAGGCACTTGTAGTGTCACTCACGGTAGCTATTTGGTGCTTGTGACAGTTTGCTGCTAGTATTTAACCACATACCACACTATTAACTTGTGTGAGGTGGTTCGCTGTTGCCCTCTGTTTTTCTAAGAGATGAGAATTGTTGGGAGCATGTAATTATATATTATAAGAGTATAATACATGTTATATATTATATTTTATATTTTGTTTCATCATATATTATATTTTATTATATATGACATTATATATTTCATCCTATGTATATTTTATATATATGTATATATGTTTGTGTGTGTGTGTGTGTGTGTGTGCATGTCTATGTGTGTGGTACTAGTGATTGATCCCAAGAGTATTCTACCTCCCATCTACACCTCTAGTCCTATTTTATGTTTTTTTTTTTTTTTTTTTTGTGGTACTGGGAATTGAACTCAGGGGCATTCTACCTCCGAGCTACACCCCCAGCCCTATTTTTTTTTATTCTTTATTTTGAAACCGAGTCTCACTAAGTTGTGGAGTGCCTCACTAGTTAGCTGAGGGTGACCTCGAACCCGGATCCTCCAGTCTCAGCCTCCCGAATGCTGGGATTACAAGCATGCGCCACCACACCGGCTCTTATGTATTTTTTAAAATATGAAACAGGGTCTTGCTAAGTTGCTGAGGGCCTTGCTAAGTTGCTGACACTGACCTTGAATCTGATCCTTCTGCCTCAGACTCCCAAGTACTGGCAAGTACTGGGATGTTAAGTGTCTACTCCATATTGATTTTTTTTTTTTTTAATTGTGACTTGTCTACTTTTTAGTAACTTTGCTCAGTCATGTCAGATCTTTTTTCTTAACATCTCAAACCTGCTGTATGGGTGCTATTATATTAAAAGGGACTGTACTTTAGTGAATTCAGGAGATGTATAGGAATGTTTAAAAAGAAGGAAAAGTAAAGAATTGAACCATTGGAACAAGTCCTTGGGGAAAACATTGTCATCTACATTTAACTTCTTAGCCTAGGGGAAGCAAATTGTTATGTAAAGTCATGCATTCCAAAGAAAACATTTCATTAAACTCATACTGGAGAATCCCAGCTGAAGCTAAAATTCGGGAAAACGCTTCCCTGTAGGGCACCATCTGCTTCACATAGCTCAGTCTGGTCCCCCAGACTGACTCAGGGGGATACGGTGTTCATGTAAAGAGGTGAAGAACCTTTTCACTCATTCTTGTAAGACTACTCTGGAAAGTGTAGCCCTCAGACTGCTTGTGCCAGAATCTTCTGCAAAGGTATTAGATTATAGCAAGTCAAATCCTACTTCATACCCTCAGAATTTAGAGATGGAATTTTAACATATCCTGGAGATTCACATACACACTAGAGTTTAAGAAGCATTGCTCCATGCCACATGCCTCTAACTGACTTTGCATCTTGGGAAGACATTCCTTTGCCTGTTAGCTATTGCTATCAATTGGCTTTATTCAAGTCGGCTACCATTTTTCATATCTTAAAGCTATGCATGATGTCATTTCAGTAGCACACAAAGATGGATAACAGTGTAATATGTTTGTAGAATTATTTCATCTGCTGTCATTTTTAGCCATTTGTCACCACATTAAAGCTTAGAGCCTAGAAGCAGACACACAGTAAGCAATAAATCTTTGTTTAAGAATGAAGGAAGAGAGGAAGGAGCGATAAGTAGTATCATGTTCATTTTCTGTTATATTTGCCTATGGGTAGGCAATTTGAAAAATACCAGAGTATCATGTCTTCTGCTATTAGAATAACACTACAGACCACAGCTTTGTAGATGAAATCGAGTGTGTGCAATAATGTTAGATTCTTGGAGTATCCCAGAGGTTTTCCTGAGAGGGTTGTCATTAAACTTGACTACAGATAGAGTTCCTATTTGAATTGAGAACATATTCTTAACCAAGCTACTCTCCTACTAATGAAGAGATGGACCATTTGAACCCATTTCTCAGGGTCACTTGTACCTTTTTCTGTGTCCCATATGGATGTACCTTGTGACCTTCTACGAATACCTTTTTTTCATTAATTAACTCTTAATCCTGTGTATATAATAATATACCAGGTGTTTAACACTTTATAAATAGATATAAAGAGATTGTTTTACTTATTCACCTTTATTAAGTAAATACCAAGGCATGGTTATGGCTCTGATCACTAGGTACAGAGATGTGAGCCAAACCAAGTTTTATATATGAAATACATATTTAGGGTGGAAAATGAATAGAATACAGAATCATATTTAGGAGTCTCTCTTTATTCTTTTATTTCTTTTAGGTAGATTCTGTGGGGACAAAGTTCCTGACGTTCTCACCTCTACAGACAGCAGAATGTGGATTGAGTTTCGCAGTAGCAGTAATTGGGTGGGAAAGGGGTTTGCAGCTGTCTATGAAGGCAAGTACCTTTGAATTTAAGAGACTAGTTCCTCTTTGATCTCTTAATAAAACTGTCCTTTCTTTCAGTTTTATTAAAATGATATTGTAACCAAATTAAAAACTTTTTAATTATAATTTTTCTGAGCCTATATTTTAATATTCACAAGAATTATTGTAATAAAAATACTTCATAAGTTTAAATTGCAAAAACAACTGATATTTTACATCAATGATACAGTAACAGCTAAATGTATTCCAGGATGAGCAGCAGGAAGATGGCAAATGACATAAAAGTCTTAAACTTTATTTATTTCATGATACTATTAAAATATTATGAAGAAATTATCATTTTCCTTTGTACTGATTTTATATCTATTTGGTCCCCACACTGCTGAAATACCCTATTATAGCAAATTGCACAGAAAGTAATTGTGCACATTTCTGAAGCATGCTTTGTCCAAATCAGAGAGTCAGCATTCAAGGAAGAATTTATTACAAGCTTTGTCTTATACTTCTCTAAAACAATAAACTGGCCTTGTACTTCGCGGCTTTAAAATCAGCTCCTTTCTTGCTAGAGTGTGGGTGGAGGAGACCCTTCCTAGTACAGAAGTTTAGGTAATTTCCAAGACAGAAGATTAAAGATTTCTGCTTCCCTTAAATATCATTGTCTTCCCCTTCTTTTTCCTCTCTTCGTCCTTGTCCTCCTCCTCCTCCTCCTCCTGGTCCTCCTTATCCTCCTCGTCTTCTCTTCTTCTTCTTCTTCTTCTTCTACTTCTTCTTCTTCTTCTTCCTCTTCCTCTTCCTCTTCCTCTTCCTCTTCCTCTTCTTCTTCTTTTCTCTCTCGATAAGGGTCTGATCCAGGGGTATTCTACCTCCAAGTTACACCTCCAGCCCCCCAGCCCTTTTTAATTTTTAATTGGAAACAGTCTCACTACGTTGATGAGGATGGTTTTGAACCTCCAATCCTCCTGTCTCAGCCTTCCAAGTACTGGGATTACAGGTGTGCACTACCATGCCTGGCCCCGTAAGTGTTTAACTCAATGGAAGCATTTTTTTTTTTTTTTTTTTTTTTTTTTTTTTTAAGATTAACCACAGAGAAGTGAAGTGATTACTTGGATGGAGCTGCAAGTGTTGAGCTCACTGCTTGGCTCATGTGTTCAACATAAGCTATGTTGTATTCAGGATGAGGATTCTCAGCTGATGGGCAGTCAAAAGACAGAAGGAAGCAGTTCAGGGAATCACAGAGAAAAGCTCTCATAGAATATATTTGTAAAATTCCTAAAGGCTTATACTTTTGGGGGGGTTAAGATGTGATTAAAAATTATATATTCCTTGACTGTCCACTATATAATGTTTATCATTAGGTGACTATGTTTTTACCCTCTAAATCATTACAACAGTTTAATCAGCCTGCTTTCATTTTTTATAACCTAGTCTTTACGTTCTTAGTTACAGAAACTGAACTTAAATATTGGCCTAGAAGAAATGGCTTACTTATTTGTTTGCTTTTGCTGTCTTTAGCAATCTGTGGAGGTGAGATACGTAAAAACGAAGGACAGATTCAGTCTCCTAATTATCCTGATGACTATCGGCCAATGAAAGAATGTGTGTGGCGGATAATGGTGTCTGAGGGCTACCACGTCGGATTGACCTTTCAGGCCTTTGAGGTAAAGTCTTGCCGGCAACCTTCCAGAGCCATTTCTCCATAAATGACAGTGGCATTTGAAGGAATCCTCATTAAATTGACAAAGAAACAGAGAATCAGCCTTTTAATCAGCGAAGAAGCAAAGGATTGGGCTATAAAATGTAACATCAAGAGAAAAAAGGTTTTTTTTTTCCTTTCTTCTTGCTGCAGTCATTTTCTAGAAGATTAAAGTGAGTTTACATTAACTGTGCTATTTGAATTAGGATGTTTGAAGTGTTGACTATAGTTTTTATTTTTTTTAAACAAATGTATGAGCTTCTTTCACAAGACCACTTGGAGATCCATTAAGCAATAGAACTTTTATTTGTCTTCTAAGAGGTTAAAGGGCAGACAGTCTTTTTTGTTGGGATAAAATTCCATTTTTCACTTTTTTTAAAAATTTTTATGGTTACACAGATAACTGTTTAGATCCAAAAAAGAAATTCAAATGTCCTTAGGTGTTTTCAGCTTCATCAACTGTATTTGTTAGGGAGATCAGCAGCATCATTGTGTTATTGGATGAATGGCTTAGAATAAACTGAAGATCAATTCGAATTCTGAATCCAAGCCTGAGTCCAAAACTACTAGGTCCAAGCTGTTTCATGTACCACTTTTTATGGGACAAGAGGAACTGAAATAAGGATTAGACGCCAAGAAATGGGGGTGTCTTTCAGTGACTCTAGTGCATGTTTGAATCAAATAGTCAGTCTAGAAATTGATAACCCAAGGTGAAATAGGAGAGAATAATGAGAGGGTTCCAGCCAATGAGATGATGGCAGGTCCAGGCAGGGGTCAAAACTTCAGATGCCATGATTGAAGATGTTTTCTCTGCTGATTAAAAGCTGGGTTTACTGTCACATCCATCCAAAAGGCAGTAAAGGGCCCTGTCCATTCGTGGCCAGGATGCCTTTGCCACTAAGTACATTGACCAGGGTAATATCTCTGACCCCCCAACAGGAGCAGCTGGGGACTCGGGGCATTACCCGTGAGCCCCGAGAACCTCGCACCCCCACCTGTAAGCCTGCGCCCCATGATTCCTTGGTTCTTGTACCTATCCCTTTGCATGTACCATTTCATTTCTCACACAGATATCCTGTTACCATGAAAAAAAAAAGTCCCTACTTTGATCATGAGATTGTATTTTATGCTCACAACTACTTTGCATTTTTTGAAATCTCAGTTCTGAGATTATCTGACTCACATTTAAGTTTTGTGAAATTTTAACGGACAAATATAACTGCGAACATTGTTCAGATAGACCAGTTTGTTGTTAACAGTGGATTAAAATTGAATAGAAGGACTCTACTTTCAATCTAGATTAAAGCTGGCACATTGAAAAATTTTCTCCCCATGGTTACATCACCTGGGTTTTATGCTATTTAAAGAATGAAGAGATTACCTTTCAATATAGAACTCAATGTATTTTGGAGTTTTCTTATTACAGAAGTCATATAAGACAAGGTGTTCATCTCATGCATAGAAAAACTGAGAAACCTGAAATTATTGGCTTAGCTGTTTTGCAGTTTTGTTAATTATTTTGACTTCTCAATTTAGGAACAATGATATTCTTAAAAACTAGGATGGCATAAGGACAAATAGAACGGGTTTACATCTCAGGCACTTAGAACCATATTGGACACCTCACAGTAACTTAATGCTTGTTGAACTGAAGAGTGAATAAGGAACGACCTCGAATTGGGGCTGAGGAAGAATCGTGTCATAGTTTGGCTGATTGTACTTTTTGTCATCTGTTGTGTCCTGTCCTTTCTTCATTTTACCATTCCCTGCTTATGTTTCTGTCTCTTGCACTGAGGTGCGGGACATTGTCAGTGTCTCCCAGGCCTCTCGTCTTTAAAGGACCAATTCTTTCCTCATCTGCTGTTCCTCATTGAACCACTCTTCAGTTTGGCTCAAGGCTATTTCAGAATCCATTGTCACCATTTACCAAAGGTATATCTTTGGTGCTACTTTTTCTCTTAAACCTCACAGTAAGCATATCAGCGTATTCTTTCTGTTCACTCTGTCTTCAAAATATACACCACACAGAATGACTTGAGGCCAGTTTCTGGACATCACTCTGTCCCTGCCTTCATCCTTTTGCTTAGAACTCCTGGTGAGAACCTCAGGTCTCAACCGTGCCCTACATGTCCTTTCCTCTGCACAATATCCACTATTTCCACTCAGGGGGTTTTCATCAAATCTATAATAAAATCCAGACTTAACTGTCATGGAGCAAGGCACTCTGAGATCCAGTCCCAGAGTCCTTCTTACTTCTTCTTTGTCAGCATCTCTGAAAATAGATAAATAAATAAATAAATAAATAAATAAAGTACTCTTTTGAAGGCTCTATTTAAGATATTTTTGTACCTATAATTATCTCCAAAGCACTACTCTGTTGTATTTAAATTCATTGCTCTTATAATCCACTGTAACTTATGGCCTGGATCTATTTGCTTATGTTTATTGTCTGTCTCCTACGAAATTATGATCCCCAAAGGATAGGCATCTTACCTATGCTCTGGTCCCTCTATTTTCCCGCACCAGTGATTCCACGATTAGTATTTGAAAATGGAAAGAATGGACAGAGAGATGTGAATGTGTGAATGCATGACACGAAGTTTAGTGAACAGAAATTAACACGTCGGTTCTTTATCTAAGGTCTGCAAGCTTCCATGCAGAAGGAAACAAGCCTGGACAGATTAGCTAGATTTAGATTATGGAGGACGTGGTATGCAGTGTGGCTGAATTTAGACTAGAGATCCTGGATTCCAAGAACTTCAGAAGTGACAGGATTTAGAGGTATCCTAATATACCATCGAAATCTTCTAGATAAGGAAGCTGAGCTTTGGCCATTGAGCCAGTGTCACGCCAGTGAATGGTAAATCACATGAAAAGTCATCTATACTGCATTCCGATTTAATTTGCAAATTCGCCTACTCAAGAAAAATTCGTGTAAGCCGAAAATCAATATTCATCGTGCTTTTTGGATCATTTATAGACACGTACAGAGCACCTAACGTGCACATTACCAGCTGTGATGTGTCTTACTGAGAAAGTGTGTGTGAGATAGCTTGACTTCAGGATGAGTCACAGCATTGTTGGCTGTGAGTTCAGTGTTAATGGATTGACAATATATTAAGGTGGCTTTAAATAGAAACACACATAAAACAAGGCCATGCATTGGCTGGTTGATAAAAACTTTGTGACTAGAATCTCACAAGAACCTAACACTGTATTTTCCTAGGAGCAATGAATCAGTATTTGCTAATTCAATGTTCTCAGCAACTTTATAGAACAAAAGTAACTATAAGATTGTGAATACTAAGAATCTATATTTTCTTAATTGTCCTAAGAGGCATTGGGTGGTTTGTTTAGTTAGTTATCTATTTATATCAATTTGTTTTTGTTTATATACTATGTTTTCAAAATATAAATTATATATCTTATATTAAAAACGTATAGTTAAAGAAAATGTTACAAGTTATGGGTCGTTTTTTGTTTCTGTCTAACAAAACATAGTTTTTACTCATCTCAGTCTTTTTCCAATTATCCCTTTCCTCCTCCTCTCTCTCTCTCTCTCCCTCTCTTTCTTTCTTTCTTTCTTTTTTCTTTGTACTGGGGATTAAACTCAAGGGCATTCTGCCTCTGAGCCACACCTCCATCCCTATTTTATTTCTTATTTTGAAACAGGGTTTCACTAAGTTGCTGAAGCTGTCTGTGCACCTGACATCCTCCTGTCTTAGCTTCCCAGGACTCTAGGATTACAAATGTGTGCAACAATGCCCATTGTTTTATTCTTTATATTATTTCATTTTCTTATAAATAAAAGGGCCAAGATAAACTTGTCCGTCATTCCGTTGAAATCTACTATAAAAACTTACTAACTGCCCATCACTTATATTTTCTTTGAATTTGTCTAATTGTTTTACCTTTCCTGGTACTACTTGGATATTAATGGAAGAACAGCAAGAAAGTCAGAGTGTCTTTGTTAGTGATTTTCAGGCATCTTTTGGATAGAGGGAGACTATATGGAGGAACCAAATAGTCATTACCATTTGGGAAGTGCTGTGTATGGTCTGAATATTTATAAGCCTTGGAAACTTGGATGCTGAGATTCTAAGCACTAAAGTGATGGTGAAGTCGGGAAGGCAGGGCTGTCGAGAAGTGATAGGTCATAAAGATGGAGACCTCAGGAGTAGAATTAGTGTCCTAGGGAGCTTCTATCACAGGATGGCCTAGTGAGAAGGCATTGTCTACAAGAGGGCTCTCGCCCGATACTGAATCTGCCCATCCCTTGATCCTGGACTTCCCAACCTCCAGAACTGTGATAAATACATTTCTTTTGTTCCTAAGCCACTCAGTCTGTGAAGGTTTCTTATAGCATTCCAGTGGACTAAGATAGGAAGCTTTCTCTTCTCTTACTGGTTGCATTGTCTTACAATACTGACCTACTGAAGTAAGTTTGAATAGGGACAGATTATCTCTGAAATTAATTCAGAGAGCTTATCCTCTGCTCAGCAGCAATATTATCTGTTTTTTTTTTAAAGCCTCTAGTACTAGTATTGTATTTGAGACCTTTCAGTATGCAGAAATAGAGAGGAGAAAAAAATTGGGACGACTGGAAATGTTTATAGAAATAACTTCAAGGAAATGTCTGTAAAGCTGAAAAGAAGTGAAATATACCTAGAGTTTGCTTTTGTTTAAATTGAAATCCCCATATATATTAATTTAAGTTTGAGGTACTTGTCAACACCGCTATCTATTCTGATTTGATGATATTTTCCTTATGAAAACCAGAGATGTTTAATATCCTTAACCATCATCACCGCAGGCTTAAGCATTCTAAACTGTGTCTATACGTTTTTGTCTTGTTACTTGGTGAACTGCCTGAATAATAGTAATGCTTTAATTCCTTAAAATATTTTTATTAATTTGCAATCAGAAGATAATTTCTGTGAATGAACTAAGAAGCCAAGATGAGGACATCTTAACTAGTTCATGTTTTGCTGCTTGGCATGTACTGTTTTGGGTGTTCAGCTAAGACTGTATGTTGGTAATCATAGTAAAAAAGTAGAGTTAAGATTTCAATTAAATTATTAGATTTGTGACATAAAAAAGAAGTAGTAGCATTTAAATAAAATTTATGTAAAAGTAGGTCTAACTATGTTTAAGCATATTTTTTATCCCTTCCTTGAGCTATACGTATGTATTAATAGTAATTCAGTATTAAATGCTACTCCTAAGTAATATTATTAATTAAATATAAAAATATAATTTAATATAATTATCTGTATATTAAAATTTCCTCTATTTTTATTCAAAATTCCACCTGTTGATAACATTATTTCCTAGGTTTTATTAGATATTTCTCATTATTAAATTAACCTTGCTTTTAATAATAAATGCTCATGTAGTTTGTTTTTATTATAGCTTAACATTTTTTTCAAAAGCAAAAAAAAAACCCATCACATTGTTCCACGTACCTGTTATTATATTATCTATAAAAATTGTATCATTTTTGTTACTTTCATTTGTGTTAATTGTAGTGGATTGCATTAATTGTATTTTAAAACTACATTAAAACAATGATAACATTGCTATAACATTATAACAATGAGATAAGCATTTCATTGTAGTAAAGTATATAGTATAAAATATCATCATCACTTGAGCTACACCACTCAGTGGTATTAAGTACACTTCACATTGTTGTGCAGAAGATCTCCAGAAATCTTTTCATCTTGCAAAACTCAAATTCTATACTCACGATTCAACAACTCCCTATTTCTCCTTCTTCTGGTCCCTGGTAAGAATCATTTTTTTTTTCTGTGTCTAGTCATGGTACCTCAGATAAGTAGATTCATGTGGCATTTATCTTTTTGTAAGCGACTTATTTCACTTGGCATACTATCTTCAACTTTCATCCATATTATAACATCCATATTATAATATCAAAATTCCCTTCTTTTTTAAGGCTGAATAATATTTCATTATAGGTATGTAGTATGCTTTGTCTATTCATCTATCAAGGGACATTGGGTTGCTTCCACCTTTTGGTTATTAGGAATCATAATGATCTGGACATGGGTTATTTATTTATAAACAGGCAAAACATGTGAATCGTTTCTGAGCCTGATCCTGGCCCCTGCCTTCAGGGCTAACTTTCCTTCAGCATTAGGTCTCTGTTATAGTTGGGATTTAAAATGCCCCTAGACCTCGTGCTATTCTATGGAGGAGGCCATGTTCTGAGGTGGGTCCCTGGGTGTGTGGCCGGGTACCGTGTTTACAGGGGGCTGCTCTAGCTTGTATCCCAGGGGGATGGCTCGGTACAGTGTGTGTCCTGGCCCACCCAGCTGCAGCTGCCACTGTGACCTTTAGCTGTCTGCTCCTGCCATGGTGCCCTAAGGAATTCCAGCCCTGGCTCTTGCTTGGAACCTGAGAAAAATGGGCTGTACACACGGACTAAAATCTCTACAACTGTGAGAAAAATAAATCTTTCTTTCTCTAAGATTTTTATGTGTCAGGTGTTAGGTTCACAATGTCAAGAACACTGAGTGAAACCTCACTTGCAAGCACTGACCAAGAAGCTCTGTACACGTCGGCAGTTTTAGAATGACAGGCTAACTACTTTTGGCCAAAGTAAATTTATTTCAGTTCTTGCTAACTAGAAAATTCGACCATTTTTATAGTTCTCTTCTAAATGGCTATTCAAGAACGATGGGCCCCCACTTAGTAATGCAATGTAACACTAATCTCTTCTGGCTGGTCTCTGTTATTGTTTTTCCTTAGTTGTGTATTTGTATCTACTTCCAGTATTATTTAAATATCAAGTATCTGACAAATGTGCAGAGCTACTATCACTTTCACTGGTTTCTCTACGTATGCAATAGGTCTGTTTACATTATGATAAACTTGCCATATTCATATGCAGTTTCTGCGCTGATTATCTTAAAATGTGTAATAAATCAGCACCAGTATCATCAAGACATATTTATTGTATGTGTGATCGTGCATGACACTGCATCCAGCTCCCAGTGCTTTGAACTGCGTCCATGTTTTAATAGAAGAAGAAAATGCCTTTTCTTTTTCTCCTTTTAAATTTTTATTTGCTTTTATACATCATCAACAATTGTTCCTTTTTTCATGGAGTCTAAGGTTATTGGCGTAACATCAATGGACTCGATTCACTTTTTAACTTCAATCATATTTATTTCTATCTATTCATATTATTTCTATCAATTATAGATTAGATAGATGGATAGATAGATAAAGTAATATGATATAGGTGGAGAAAATCTTGCCCAAAGGACATAAATAAAATACCTCATACTTCCATTAATGCTCTCTGTGATTACCCTGTGTAGATATAGCTAATGAAATATAATTATAATTAACAGCAGTGGAGCAGACTCATTGTGCAGACATTACACCCAGGATTAAACTTGGAAAAGTATGCAGACACCACCATTCTAGTCATATCAGATATCTAGGATTGGTGTTGTAAAGAGGTAATGCATTTCTCAATATCATAAACTCATATATCTGAGGCACGTTCCATTTTCTAAGCAACTCAATAACTCTGGCATTTACTGTGTGAGAATGCAGTATATGTACCTATTGTATTACTCTCAGTTACAGGTACATATTATTTAGTGCATAAATAATGTGTAATCCATAATCAGATACTTGGAGAATTAATTCTAAAACTAGTCTTCTTTTTGCATTTTACCCATGAAATAGTTACACTGCGTGTACCATATAAAATATTTAAACCCCAATTTTAACTAAGTAACCAGTGAAGGTACAGTAAATTAAAATTTAAAATGATCTGTTGTTTATTGGCTAAAAGAACAGAGTATGTTGTAAGGGTAGGGCAATGCCAGTGTGTCATTTCTTTTTAATCACTGAAGAAGTTTTTGTTGTTGTTGTTGTTTTTCAATAGTGCCTACCTTGTTTGCTTTTCAGTGCTACAATTTTTAAAAGTAGCGGTCACCCTAAAATAGTACTTAAAAATTCTTTGTTATTAACCTTACTGATCTCTATTCTAGTGTGGCATTTCCTACGAGGCAATGTAATTTATTTCTTAATAATGGGCCGTCTACTACAATAGGTTTCTTTCCTGTGGATTCTCAATTCCTTTTCTCTTCTACCTCATTCTTTTCCCTCCTCTCCTAATATGATTCACGAATGAGGAGCAGCCCATTCTATGCTGCTCTAAGTAGCTGAGGATAGTTTGGTTTGCCAAGACCTTTGGCTATTTTTCCCTGCATTTTTGTCACTAGTTCGATGTTCATTTACTTTTATGGATTTATGAATTGTACTCAGTGAGCTCCTGCCTGGTGGTGCCGTTCAGATTTGCAGCCTTTATCCCATCATCCCCACTGCACATACTTCATTCTTGTTTCACTTTGTAATTTTTCCTGGGATAGATTACTTCCCAATATTTTATGATTCAATTATTTATCTTGTTTTATTGTTCTTTTCCCATCAACCCACCAGAAGAATATAAGCTCCAGAAAAGCAAAGCCTTTGTTGTGTTGTTGTTGTTATTTTGATAAAGGAAATGTACCAAACACTGAGAAGAGTGTCTAGCCCAGAGTAGTCACTGAATATGTTGAAAGAATGAATGAACTCTTTTGTTGTGTGTGTGTGTGTGTGTGTGTGTGTGTGTGTGTGTGTGTGACAGGGGGAAAGGAAACAGCAAATTCTGCTCTGACAACTAAACCTATGCTTCAAAAAAATATTTTTTCCTGGTGGTACTATGCTACCTAATTTAAAGATTATCACTGATAATATATTAATAAATCAGGAAAGGGAGACTTCAACCAGCTGTTCTAGAAGTTCCATGTATTCAGGTTATAGTCCCTGGAATAAGCATAATTTCTGATTGATGTTAGTTTTGTACCAGGAGGATTATATATGCAGTGTAGATATTGCCATGTATACTCAGGAGAAATACTCGTGTGCACTCATTCAATACAAGTTTTTTTTTTTTTTTTTTTTGCGGTACTGGGGTTGAACTCAGGGGCATTCTACCTCTGAGCTACACCCCCAGCCCTATATTTTATTCTTTATTTTGAAACAGGGTCTCACTAAGTTGCGGAGTGCCGCCTTACTAGGTAGCTGAGGCTGGCAGTGAACCCGGATCCTCCGGTCTCAGCCTCCCAAATGCTGGGATTTAAGCGTGCACCACAAGTATTTTTTTTATATCAAGTCAGGACTATGGTACAGAGAATATGTAATACTCTTCCTTTGGAAATTGTCTTATCTATTAATGAGCTATATATGTTCACATCTTCCTACTGTTGTAGATTGAAAGACATGACAGCTGTGCCTATGACTACCTAGAAGTTCGAGATGGAACCAGCGAAAACAGCCCTTTGATAGGGCGTTTCTGTGGCTATGATAAACCTGAAGATATAAGATCTACCTCCAACAAGTTGTGGATGAAGTTTGTTTCCGATGGAACTGTCAACAAGGCAGGGTTTGCTGCTAACTTTTTTAAAGGTAATTTTCAGGAGTTTACAAATAGGGGGAGTTTACATATTTTTCACACGTATTTTCATATTTTTCACATACAATTTAAATAGTATATATATTTACAAAATACTGGATTTTTCTCTGTCAGGGATAAATGAATTATTTAGCTTTGAATTGGGGAAAACTAGATTGAAGTTGTGCTGAAAGTGGAAGTATGCACTGTTCCTAAGAATAGTTTGGTGAGTTTTTATGGGGAAAGATAATTAGTTAAAAAAAAAACTAGAGTTTGAAACTTCTTAGCACAGGGCAGGAATTCTGTTAGGATAGTCTCCATTTTTTTTTTTTAATGAAATAGTTAAAGTAGTAAAATCCAGAAAGGGATTATATATATATATATATATATATATATATATATATATATATATATATATATATGAAATATTTATGATACATATAATCAACAAAGGATTTACATCAGGTTATTTATTAAAATATAGTTCATCAATTTATTTCCAGGTACCAGCATTTCTAAAAAATCCCTTCCAGAATAGTATTCCCTCACAGCGAAAGTAGTTTATATCTTCTTCGGCAGAATATTCTGATATTAAAATGTCTTTTTGACAAGGAATTATTGCTATCAATTTTATTTAAAATTACATAACAGCATTTTAATTGGCTCTCCTGTCCCGTATTTCAGGTGCATTACTAAGGTAAAATGAAAGCTATTTTAGAGCAAATAGTAGAATTAAATGTTCATTTAGGAAAGTCATAGGCACCTATATTAAGTGTACCATTGTTGAATAAAATTTTCTTGTGGAAAGAGATAGCAAAATGTTCTCTTTAGTGCTTTTCATAGGATAAATGATGTATTCACTTTGGATATGCTAAAATTTCGTGATAGATATCTAAATATTTTTATTATTTAAAGAAAACAACATAATGGATTTTTCTCTGAGAGTTATTTGAATTGAAAGGCAGAAAAACTTGACACTATATACATTCATTAAAATATATATTTAAAATTTTAAACATTTCTGTATGTGTTATATTTCACAGAAGAAATATACCATCCAACTTCTTCCATGTGATTTTTATATATTTGGTTATGATTAGTGTTGTGCTGACACATGATTTTTTCAGAGAATATTTGCTATTTGCCTAATTCACATTTGGTTATTACTAAAAAGGGACATCATGGAAGACCCTGCTGTAATATATACATTTTTAAAAAGTACATATTTTTCATACGTATTTTCATATTTTTCACATACAATTTAAATAGAATATATATTTACAAAATACTGGATTATTGTATGTTCTGGATCAAAAAGTGTGTATAAGAAGCACCACATGCTTTAAACTTAAAGAGGTCTAGTCAATTCCTGAATTTCATTTCTTTTAAATATATATTCACAATCATCTGTTTCTTAATAATGATATTTCTTTAAAATATTTTTTGTGGTGCTGGAGATGGAACCCAGGTCCTCATGCATTCTAAGTGTGACCTATATCACTGAGCTATATACATCACCAGACCCTGAAAGCATGTTTTGATATATACTATGAAATTATTAGGTAAAGCTATGGTTGTTCAGTAAGTTTTCCAGTTTCATTCTGAAAAAAAATCTCTAGGTTATTATTTTTTGTTGTTTTTGTTGTTGTTTTGTTTTTGCAGTACTGGGGATGGAACCCAGGGGCATTCTACCTCCAAGCTATACCCCCAGTCCTATTTTTTTATTCTTTATTTTGAAACAGGGTCTCACTAGGTTGCGGAGGGCCTCACTAAGTAGCTGAGGCTGGCTGAGAACCCAGATTCAACCTCTCCACTACTGGGATTACAAGCGTGGGCCACCATGCCTGGCTTCTAGATTTTGATAATCCCCATTTGACTTCAAAGTCAGAAACACACACACACACACACACACACACACACACACACACACACTGTTTGAAATAAGATCTTAGTTGGCCTTCCCATAGGTTTCCAATCTTTCTCTTGGTTCTTCTACAATTCTTGGATTAAGCAACATGAATTCTTCCACGTCATTCATCAAGGGCTTATACATTTTTCCCTGCTCCTTTGAGGAAATGGATGGCCTCTGTTTTATTGAGATTCATTATCCATCCTGTTTTTGAAAAAAAAAAATGCACGCTAATATATACAGACAAAACACTCTCCTTTTTTACCTATCACCATCTTTACAGAGGAAGACGAGTGTGCCAAGCCTGACCGAGGAGGCTGCGAACAGCGGTGTCTGAACACATTGGGCAGCTACCAGTGCGCCTGCGAGCCAGGCTATGAACTGGGGCCAGACAGAAGGAGCTGCGAAGGTGGGCCTGGGCGGGCTCAGTTGCTACCTGCTTGGAAACTCCTCCCTCTTCTTTCTTTCTCTCATATGTTCGCATTCCCCTTTTCTCTCCCTCTTTTCTTGACTTTCCCTACAGCGACCTCTTTCAACTAGTGAGACCCCACTCATGATCACACTGTTGTGAAACTTTGCCTCCTGGAATTACCAGGCCTCCTATTTATATGCATTTATATCTATTTTTTCTCTATCTGGGAGTGATTTTGTATCCATCCCTCCATCCATCTATCCCCTCCCTCCTTGGCCATCCCTTCCTACCTCATTCATGCATCCATCCATCCATCTGACCATCCATTATTTGTTTTCTCAACACAGTCTATGGATATGTCTCTTTTATTAAAATGAACAGCCTAAGTCTGGATCATCTTTATATCTTTAGCATCTAACACAGTCAGACATAAAGCATTTAGCATAAGGCTAAATGTGTATTTTCTGAACAAACAATTGATTAAACAAAAACATTTTTTGTCATAGTCATTTATATTTCATTTTTCCATTGTAACGTGGGACTTCTTGTACAAAGTTCTGTTACCATGGCCTAAGATCTCTTCACTTGGAATTTATATTTTATTTTTATACTTTTATTGGTGCATTTTAGTCACACATCATAATGTATGTCATAGAAATAGTGACATACATGCACAAAACCCTTGGTGGGCTCTTCCCCCTTGCTCCCTACCTACCTGTCCCTTCCTACAGGATATTGAGATTGACATTGGTATTCTCACATATGTACAGAAAGCTGATGGTAGTAATTCCTTCACTGATTCTCCCTCCCCCCCTCCCCTTCCCCTAGACCACCTCGCTGGCTCCACTGGAGTTTCTCCTCTATTATCTGTAGACCTTCAGGTATCCCAATTACTCCCTAGCTTCTGCATATGAAAAAAAAATTATGACCCTTCATTTCTGTGACTGGCTAATCTCATTTAACAATGTTCTCCAGGTCCATTCATTTTCCTGCAGATGACATAATTTTGTTCTTCTTTATTGCTGAGTAAAATTCTACTGTCTAAAGCTGGCTTTTATTTTTTTTCACTTCCTCTTCCCCATCCTATTACAGACCCCACACCTCTTGAAAGATTGAACTCCTGTTTGGATTTCAAATTTCTCCATCCTACCTATTAAAGTACTAATTTTCTTATACTAGAATGAAAATTACATAGTTATGAAGAAAATATGATATGTGTTAAAAAGAGGACATTGTATACCAGATGATCATAAAGAAATGGCTATGATTTATATGTGTCTCTTAAAAGTAAATCTTTTACTTCATAATAATTTGCCAAAAGTGATAAAACTGAGACTACAGGTAGTATTTTTGCATATTTTAAAATACAATATTACATATACAATATTACATATATGTATCTGTATATATACATATGTATATGTACATATATATATATGTACAAAGGCAAATATCTTGGCCAGTTATGTTAGGTAACTCTTGATTCCCTAGGAATTAATTATGAACCACATACAATATGTTACTTTCAATAAATTTACTTTTGGAAATCATGATTCTGCTAATTTATTATCAATAAGGAATTTTAAATAGATCATTGGAAGGAAAAGAAAACTAGGTGTTAAACAGAGTTTTTTGGAATCTAGTTACCATAATTTATCTTACCTGTTAGCTCAGGTAATACAACATTACTTGTTTAGGATATAAAAGTTTGAGAAAATAAACAACTGATTTTGGTGTTATTGCCATCAGACTATGATCAATCGATCTCTGTCCCTCTCTCTCTCTCCCCCTTAATTCTCACAAAAACTTTTTCAGTTCTCACAAAACTTTTTGTGTTACTTCTTTAGTAGCTAAGATACTACAAGATATTATTATACCTGTTTAAAAGATAAGAAAACTGAGAGTACTTTTATATTGCTCTCCCAACTTTAAAGCTATCTAAAATGTAGTACCACTATAATTTGATTTGTTCCAAAGCTACAAAAGAGCATCTTATAAATGGGATTTGATGGTTCAAGTAGTTATACTAAAAACTAAGGAATAGAGAGTGTGATTTCTAGACTTTGAAATCCTGGGGACGGTGGAAATTCAATGTTAAGATGTCTAGGTATCATTGGAAAGGTGTTCAGAGGGGCTGACTGTACTAAGGGACACCTTCCTTTTCTTCCCTTCTAGCTGCTTGTGGGGGGCTCCTGACCAAGCTCAATGGCACCATCACCACCCCTGGTTGGCCTAAAGAGTACCCTCCTAACAAGAACTGTGTGTGGCAAGTGGTTGCACCCACCCAGTACCGAATTTCTATGAAGTTTGAGTTTTTCGAATTAGAAGGCAATGAAGTAAGTACACGATAAACACAATGTTTTTATCCACATTTTTGGAATCACTATGGCAAACTGGCAAACTTAGAAGAAAGAAAAGAAGAATGTGGTACAATAATAGAGATGCTGTAGTCTTCTGCACTCTTCATTTCTGCAACTGCTTATTATTTCTTGTTGATGTTGGATGATATTTTAGACTGTGTTAGGAAGATTGAAAATTACCCAGAGAGAGTTTTTACTCAGTGTGTCTAATAATTTTCCTGATTTTACTAAAGAACTGTAAAATATGTAGGGTTCACTTCATGTGGCATAGACTTTTCTAAAAAAACAAAACAAACACAAAGTCCACTGGTTGAATCACACCCACACAGGTATCCTGGAATATTTCATCTGAGGAAATGGATGATTTTACTGTCCATATATTTTTCATTATGAATGTTGCTTCCAGTTCATAAATAAAGAAACAGGGCTGGAGATGTAGCCCAGTAGAGCCCTTGCCTACTATGACCAAAGCCCTGAGTTCAATCCCCAGCACCACACAAGAAAAGAAATAGAAATTTTTCAACCTCAGTGAAATATGTATTTTCTGAAACTGTCTTCCCTTTACAAAATATAGCTTACTCTACTACTAAAGGTACAATTTTTCTGTCAAGTAACCACATTAAAACAAACAAGATCATTTATTTGAAAATTCTTGGTGCCAATACACACACACCAAATCCAAATGGATGTCAGGTGCAGAAATGGGAACTTTTAGAAAAATGTCCTTTGTTCGAATGGTCAACACTGCTTTAATTTCAGAGAAAATGTTATACTTGTTTTGTTTGATCTTTTGTACTTTTTTCTTTTTCTTACTTTTTCTGATTACTTCCTTTCAGCTTTTTCTTTGTTTACTTTAAAATGAACATCATTTGAGATTTCTAAGTATGATGAAATTAACTCATGTCTTGATATATATCTGTTGAATCAAGAAGTGTGAGAACAGAATCATAATTAGTCAGTGCCCCAGGGTCAATACATAATTTTACTTTTGTGTATCTGTCTTTGCCTCTTTTTTTAAACCCCTAACTTTTCCTTTCTTTAAAAATACTCTTTCTACTAATTCTGCTTGTAGTAGCAAAGAGTCTTAAGTGCATTTTTGAAATCTCTTTCTGTGGCTTTGCAATAAAATAGGTAGCTGGCTTTTGTGCTCCTTTAGAAGAATAAAGTCCAAAATGTGATGAACTTACATATTTCAAATAATTGTAAAATTGTAAAACTCAATGAGCCTTTTGAGATTATTTTTAACAACATATGTAAGTTTTATGATGTGAAAGATCACATTTTATGCTTTTAGTATACTTTACTAACTTGGAACATCATTTTCCTTTAATAACTACCTCAAATTTGGGGAAGAGTTGAAATGAAGAAAATAATTTTTACATTTTTTTTTTTGGAAAAGCTTTTCTATAAGCCACACTTTTCAAAAATGGAATTCTCTGCCAACTCTTTTTAATCTGAACTGAGTATTGAATGACTTCAACTGTCATACTTACCCCTCAAACTATTTGTTGTGGTGAGTGAGATATTTCAATTCATCAATTGATACATGTTTCTAAGAAAACTAAAGATTTGTATTCAGGACAGAGAGCAATGGTTTTATATAAATGGGGCCTTGTATTCTGAAAGCACTGTTCTCATAATAGTGGTCATAAATCATAGATGGGCCCTTTACAAGCTTTATTAACATACCCTAGAATTCTTTCATTTATAATAGTGGTACTTTCTTTTATATGGGAAGCCATTACAGAATTCTATATATTTTCATAGTTTGATATCTAAGCTGTACAGTAAAATTTCTGAGCAAAAACTCAACTTACAGAATGCTGGTTTAAGCTTACATCTGCATTATTTTATTCATTATATTGATATTTCAAAGAAAAGTCAATGGCAAAGAACTTGCCCTATCCTTGTAAATATCCTCCTCTACTAGGTTGGAACCTTCTCACTTGTATCCAAAAAGGTAGAAAAGTTATGTCATTTTTCCTAGCAGCATTTTGCTTATTTATTACCTAATTAATATCACAAGAAGCAGTAATTTGAGTTGACATATTTCAAAGTACAGATCATGCCCCAGGGTTCAATCATATGCATTGTTAAACCTTGCAAATTACACATTTATGTAATAAGGTCATTTAGGCAAGGCGTGTTCTTTAGAATGTGCCCTATTGGAACATTGGAAAAGTGTATTATGGAAACATCTGTTAGACGCCATAAAATTGCTTAAGCATACCTGGCGTTCACTTAGCTTTTTCCATTGGGCATTGTTAGTGCATTACATATAAATCAGAACAAGTGCAGCTCATTTCAGTATAATCTCTTGCCTCCGTTCCACTAAATAGAGCTCCTATTTGCTTGTAATCCTGCAGCAAACCTACAAGGTGACTTCACAGTACCTAACAGCTTGAATAGGATAAAATTCAAAAATTTAATAAAAATTCAAGAATATCAGTGATTTTAATAAGTTTCAAAGGCAAAACATCACTTTTTATTTTATAGCAAGTACTGATCTTTAACTTTGAAAGTTACTATTGGTGCTATTCTGATCAGAATTTCATGCTTCTGGGACACAGCACTAGAATAAACCAATCTCCTTGCTGTTAATCACCACACTGTCATATATAGTAAAGAATATTTTGAAGCCAGGCATGGTGGTGTATGCTTGTAATCCCAGCATTTGGGAGGCTGAGACTGGAGGATCCGGGTTTGCGGCCAGCCTCAGCTACCTAGTGAGGCCCTCCACAACTTAGTGGACTCTGTTTCAAAATAAAGAATAAAAAATAGAGCTAGGGGTATAGCTCGGAGGTAGAATGCCCCTGAGTTCAATCCCCAGTACCGGAAAAAAAAAAGAATATTTTGGACAGGTTATATAAACATTTCTGAACCCCAGTTTTCTCATCTCTACAATGGACCTAATTGTTTCTACTGCTATTGGTTGTTTCATAGATTATATGTACCAATCTCTGGCAATTTTCATCAGTATTAAAGAAGATAGTACATGCAAAGTATTTTCACAGTTCCTTATGAATATGTTTTTTGTTGCTGATGTTGGTTTTGTTACTAGTGATTGAATTCAAGGGCATTCCACCTCTAATATATACCCTAGCCCTTTTTATTTTTATTTTGAAACAGGGTCTTGAGAAATTGTTGGGGGCTTCACTAAGTTGCTGAGGCTAGCCTCAAACCTGTGATCCTCCTGTATCAGACTCCCAAGCACTGGGATTACAGGCATGCACCACCATGCCTGCTCTTCTGAAATTTAAAAATAAAAAAAGGGCAACAACTTCTCCTCTTTTGCCCACTAGCATCAATCTCTCCATAAACATTTCTCTCAATTATCTCTATTTTTGTAAAGATATATGCTATTAATATATAAAAAATGAGCATGTATTCGTACATACAAGCCTAGAAGATATTCACAGAAAAGTCATTCTGTAATCTAGCTTTCATGTCTTCTGCCTCATAGTTGCCTTATTTTACTTTACTTTTCTTTTCCTGTTAATTTCAGTTTGACCACCATGGTAGTATAGAGGTAAAAACATTAAACACCTTTCCAAATAAACCTCAATCTTCTGGTACTCTCCAATCTAGTAACTATGGAAACCATGTTTCCCCACCCATACCCCCAGGTTTGCAAGTATGACTATGTGGAGATTTGGAGTGGTCTTTCCTCTGAGTCTAAATTGCATGGCAAGTTCTGCGGTGCTGACATGCCTGAAGTGATCACGTCCCAGTTCAACAACATGAGAATTGAATTCAAATCTGACAATACCGTATCCAAGAAGGGCTTCAAAGCACATTTTTTCTCAGGTATAAGTATTCCTGTGTTGTATGTGTATGTTAGCAATTTTCAGCGTAGAGTGGCTCAAATTGTATGTTATCTTTCTTTCATAGTTTTCTGTTAATGAACCTGGACGTGCAAGGAATGCATGACCATTTACCCTAGGTTTAACAGTTTTTCACTTAAATTAGGATATTAATCCTAGGGGCTCTACTGAAATGTTGCCCCCAATTGGATCTAATATACAATCTAATAGCATAAAGACTGGTATAAATAACAAAGGAATCGTTATAATATTTTCATAGAGTAAGTAGTTGTTACAAGTGGATGGGAATAATACAAGCCAGACTTCTAAAAAGTGGCACATTTTGGAAAACATGGTCTCACTTTAACATCGCATTTTTTTTATTATTTTGCAACATTTTCTTATTATATTTAATTATTATTTTAAGTCAATATCAGTATCTTGCTTTGACTTGTTGCTATAGAAATGACTGTAGTAAGAGACTGAGAGATATGAAAACTATACCTGTACTAAAAATAATGTAATATTTTATTATTAGTTATTATTATTTAGTTAATACTATTATTATTTAGTTAATTGATATCATTTAGGCATTTGGAATTTAACACAACCAACTCAAATAAAATTTCGTACTTAAAAAGCTGAAATTTGATGAAAAAAGATCACCAAATTTTGCAAAAACATAGAAACAAGAGCAAAATGCCCTTATTTTCTCCATCTCAGAATACTTCTTTATAAAAACATTCTTCAGAAACTTCAAAAATAGATAAAAACGTGAGAAGCCTTAGTATAGCAATCTATTCTGCCTTTGCAGCTAGCAAGCAATTTAAAGTGACTGAATTCCAATTATGTTTTAATATTCGCTAATTTGGATTGAGTTAATTCAGAGTTCATTTATTCCAGTCCCCCGTGTTTAAAATTAATGAGATTTACTATGTCCAGGGTTTGTTTGGGATTTTCAGGGTAATTGAAGTTAATGGTTCACAAGCTCCATTGAGTGCCAAGTCAGACAGGAACATGCCTTCAAAAGACAATGGATCTCAGCTCCCTTGTTCCTGTTGCCTTCCATTCTCCAAGATTTAATTACCTTTTAAAAATTCTTCTCAAGCATTCATTGAAATTTTGGATTGTTAAAGTATAATTTTAATATCTCACTTCAATAAAAGGGGAATATTTTCTTAGACTTCACTCTTTAATAAATATCATGTATTTTACAAATTTTAAGACATCCAATGGCTAGGTGGAAACAGGACTCCTTACCTTAGAGGCATCTAAATATTTAATTTAAGAAATTACAGCCAGGCATGGTAGCACATGCTTGTAATCTGAGTACTTGGGAGGATAGCAAGTTCACGGCCAGCCTCAGCTACTTAGTGAGGTCTTTCACAATTTAGTGAGACCCTGTTTCAAAATAAGGAATTAAAAATAGGGCTGAGGTGTAGCTCAGAGGTAGAATGCCCTTGGGTTCCATCCCTAGTATTGCAAAACAAAACAAAACAATGAAGTAAGCAAAATTTGTCATAATATTCAAAGTATTTGGAATCCTTTTATTTACCTTAGTTATATATTTTATTTAAAAACTAGTGCTATAATACTGATTCCCAAAGCATGAATAAATTTAATGATGTTCCAAAATTTTAAAATTCACTCTCTGCTATTTTTTGATCAGGCAACACTTTCTGAATTGTAGAGACAGATTACTTTTTTGTGTCTTGGAACAATACTATTGTAATAAAAAATGTGTTTCTTTAATTCTTACACTACATATATTAAGGCACGTACAGAAGGTACTGTTCTCCAGCACATGAGAACAGCGAGTCTTTATTCTTTTATCTATATATCTGTGCTTTGCCGAGATATATAGATAAAAGTTAACCGAGTGTTAACCGAGTGTTTTGGTATTACTCAGGTAACTAACCCATGACAGCCAATTTGCTATGAATCAAGTTCACTGATACAACAACAATATTTATTTACTTATTTATTTCATTTTAAAAGAGCCTGACCTAGATTATTTGGTGGAGCATAGGTAGTTAAATAGATTGAACAATGAAGTTCAAGGGGAAATGAAAGCCCATATAAATATTGGATCTAATATACAATCTAATAGCATAAATACTGGTATAAATAACATATATGAATATATATATTTTTATATATATTTGACAGTTTGAGGTAGCTGATGAGTAAAGTACACTGCTCAGGGTCACATAGCATTTACACCTTAGTCTGTCTTGGTCCACAGACCATTCTCTTAACCCTAAGAGTGGATCATGACCTTGGCAAGGGGCATTAGTAATGAATGTGTTCTCCTCAACATGTGCTTCTCACTTCTTTATTAGATTACTGTTTTTAAAAGTCCAAGGTAAAATCATTAGGTATAAATTTCCAGTGTCTGTGTTTTGATGCATTGAAAAGTCTTGGCAGTTTGTCAGATTCATATTTAAAATATTGAGATTCTGGATTCTATCTGGGAGTTCAGGAAAAGGGAAGGCAAACATGTTACATTTGTAGTAAAATGGTGGGTGGTCCTGTACAGAGATGGCAGCAAAGAAGGATTAAGGTGACCAAATGTTTTACTTATGATGGTCTTACAAAATCATAATCTACAAAAGACATTCGTTTTAATAGATAAGTCTATTCATGCTGAAAAATGTTATCTTACAGTTTTAATACTCCTTAGAGCATAATAATATGTAATAATGTGTACTTTGCAACAAAATTGAAGGAGTTATTTGCTGTTCGAACTCATTATTGGGGGTTTTGTCAAAGCATATGATTGGTTTTATTGTCACACATGCTTTAGGAAAAATGAGCATAGAATTCGAGTTATTAAAGTGATTATTCTGTTTGTCTCAGAAATCCCATTCTTGGGACACTTTCATAAAGAAATCTTGCAAAATCAGAAGAAGGACTATAATACAATGTAATAGTAACAGAAATTTGGAGCAAATGGTGTGACAACATAAAGTTTGTAAGTTATAATAAATGCACTTAGGGACTCTTGCATCATAAAGATTGCTTAATGATTCTATGGTGGAAAAAGTTGTATACAATAGCTTTTACTGCCTGAGAACATAACCAGTGAGTTTAGGTAGTGGAAGTTGAGCATGGGTTGTCTTCCTCCATTAGGTAAATGTATCTGACAACATTCTCATGCTATAATCTCAAAGATTTGACCACATAACTTAGAGGAAAGAAGATTTATTTTCTTGAAGTTTTGGGTTCAGTTCATGTGAGACCTGGACCAGATCTCAGGGCATGGCGGTGGGAGGTGGGCTGTGCTCCTCACATGATGGAGGCGGGAGGCAAAAGAGAGAGCATGGGGAGGAGGAATCCTATGCAGTCCCCAAGGCCACACCCCCAGGGCTCCACCTCCAGCCACACCCTACTCTACCTGCCTACCAGGTACCACCCAGCTAAATCCATTACAATGGATTTATCCACTGCTGAGAAGACAACCCTCCGTAACTCCATTACATCAACTCCAAACACCAATTTATGCAATTTATGAGCTCTTCAAGGGGCCATTCTATATCTAACCATGATGGTGAACCTGCATTAATGAAGAGGCTCAGTTATGACATCTGTAATAGTGAGGACATTGAATGTGAAGAATAAACCCCATTTAATAGCAATCCCCTTAGGGATAATTTAACGGCCATGTGATCTAACTATTATTCATGGGCTTAGTGACTTAGTGACAAAAATGAAATAAAGCTGAGTTTTCCTGACTCCCAGTTCATTTTTGTCTGTAACAAATGTGGGAGTCCAATCAAATAATTTGTCCATCTCAATCTTTCCAGTTATAAAGTGATTTTAACTGGCATGCTCCTTATCTGCCTTTCACTCTATGCGGATATTTCTTCATAAATGTTCTTATATACTATTTATCTCATGAGATGGTTGTTAATGTTTGTAGATGAAATTCATCCTAATATCGCTCTTAAGAAGCATAAATATTATTGTGATTATTTACAAATAGTAACACAAGTACAAGACTTCTACACAATTTTGAGTCTTGCTTCCATGTTTTCAATATGAGTGAAATTTAAATATTTGCGTGTTCATGGAAAAAGACTTGGTCTCTGTTATAGCTCTCAGTGGAGTCGATTACTGCCATTCTGAAGGCGTATTTAATAGTTTGGGGTTGTGTGTATGGTGCTTGTGCGCATGCATGAGTGTACACATGCCTGCTTATTTCAGATCATGAGCATTTAGTTGCAAACATCTGCTCATGTGTGTTTCTGTTCTGTTGCATGGACCCTTTCTATCGCTTTCCTACAGATAAAGAAGCTTTCTGCAAAGCCAAAAATTTTATTTTTGAATCTTGCTAGAACTTGTTACAGGTTGCCACTTCAGTTCCATCCAGTATGTATTATTCATAGACTGCGGACCTCTGATAGTCTCGGAGGTGCCCTGCAGGCCTCAGATGGGAAACACCACCCCTGTCCCCTAATCCTAGTCCTTTCCTTCATTAACATAGACGAATGGAAAGTAGATATGTTCATTCCAAAGAACAGACTATTTCCATCTGCAGAAATGTTCTTCTCTTCAACAAAACATTTGTGTCTATCACTAAAAAAAACTATGCTTTATTTTGTGTTGACTGTATGAAAATGCCAGAAAATTTCAAATGAATAATTGATTGAATTCTCAATTACTAAATTTATTATGCAGACATTGTAAGAAATGTTTAAAACTCTTCACTCTCCTCTCATTCTCCTTTGGATTTTTATTCTTTGAAGCATCTGCAGAGTTCCTGTCCTGAGAGGAGAGAAGGAAAGGGAAAAATGTCAGTGTTTACTAACAGCTATCCCCCAGTCCCCCTCAGTTTAAACGCCTTTCATAAACAAGAAAGGTAGACCGTATCTGCGGATATGTTCTTTTATAATGTTGTTCTTTCTTATCAACATAGAAAACCCAAAATTGCATTCATTTTAATTAAAATGTTAATTAATTTTTATTAAAGATAGCTTCCTCTAAGCAAGATGGCATGTGTGTTCTTGTAATCCCAATACTTGGGAGGCTCAAATAGGAGGATCACAATTTCCAGGACAGCCTCAGCAACTTAGAAAGACCCTTGACAACTTAATGAGATTCTGTTTCAAAATAAAAAATAAAATAGGACTGGGGTATAACTCAGAGGTAGAACGCCCATAGGTTTAATACCCAAAAGCAAACACACACACACACACACACATAAATAGCTCATACAGGCACATTGTATTCACTATATTCCTGCAACTTAAAATATCATGTCTAAAATAGGGCCATTAGTTTAGTCTGCATGATGAAAAACAACTGGATAATTTGAAGTATTCTTATGATTTTATGAAATTTTCTCTTTTCATATGATTGACATATGGGACAGTTTCATGTGCTTCTTTTCTGGACATGATAACTTCTCTCTGCTGCTTTTAGTTACTACTTTGATTTGTCTGGTTTTTCATTTTAGCTAAAGTTTAGATTAGCCCATAAATATATTCTAGCAGCCTAAATGATAACTTTTAATTTTCATGTGACCTGGACAAGTTAGGGAACAACAGACATTGGAAGGAAGGCAGGAAACAGATAAACTGGGAAAGTAAAACAAAACAAAAAACCAGAAACTTATATGATAATGACTGTCTAAATAATGATGATGATAATAATTCTTCTTCTTCCTCTTTTACTATTTATGGTCTCTCTACTCCTCTTCATCTTCTTCCCCTTCTTTCTTCCAAATATTTTTTGAAAAATGTTATTTTTCAAGCAAAATAGATATAAGAATAATTGGCTACAAAATTATTGAAATATAACTGGTTTTACTTTCAATTTTATTTCTTTTTAGTTACCATTCCTACAGCTCAGTTCATGCTCTGTCAGATTTTGAAACTAACCACACTTAGAAAGATAGCTAGTACAATACCATTTCTACTAGAATGAAGTTTATATACTAGGAATATTTGATGCAACCAGGTGTGGTGGTGCACGCCTGTAATCCCTGTACTTGCGAGGCTGAGACAGGAGGATCGCAGATTAAAGGACACCCTCAGCAACCTTGCAAGGCCCTCGCCAACTTATTGAGACCCTGATTCAAAACAAAATAATAAAATAGGGCTGGAAGTGTAGCTCAGAGATAGAACACCGCTAGGTTCAATCCTCAGAACCAAAATAAATAAATAAATAAATAAATAAATAAATAAATAAATAAATAAATAAATAAATTGTTAATTAATTAAAAAAGAAAAATATTTGATGTGTTGGAATTGTATCCACTAAAATTGACTATGGCTTTCAACATTCAGGAATAATTCCTATGTAATAGAATAATACATGTATCTGCATTCATATTTTAACATTTTAATTTCTCTTGTGCATGGCAGTCCAGGCAGGAATCAAAGAAAGGATGATTGGGCAGGCTCTGCCTCCATAGGCTTGGTCTCTGAGCAGTTCTTCTGTTTAGCCAATTACAAATGTGAATTAATGTTCTCTAAGCTACTTCCCTTACATTTGTTATGTTTCCCTACCACTCTCAATGCCTGGTTGACGTATAATACAACTAAAGTTCACTCTCTCGGTTCTTGTTTTAAGTGCATCAGTCAATTTGACATTATAAAACAATTTCTGGCCAGGCATGCTGGTGCAGGTCTGTCATCCTAGTACCTGGGAGGCCGAGACAGGAGGATTGCAGGTTTGAGACCAGCCTCAGCAACTTAGCAAGACCCTGTTTCAAAAACAAAAATGAAAGGGCTAGGAGGGTATAGCTCAGAGATAGAATGCCCCTGGGTTCAATCCTCGGTTCCGTTTAAAAAAAAATCAGATCATCATTAGATGAACATTTCATAGAAAAAAATTTTCTATTTAAGAGTAATTGTAGCACCAGAAATTTTTAAGTTGTCCCTTTTCATTCAACAAAGATAAGGTATATGTCTCTATTCACTCAGGAGGGATTTTTTTCTAAAGCTTCTTACAATAAGATAATAAATTTAAATAATTTATTACTGAACTGTCTGACTTAGAAAATGCAGGCAGCTGACACCATATTGGTAGGAAGTATGATTTACCACCCATCCGTTCTGTTTTTGTCATTCATAATTCATAGGCTATAATCCTCGCTTGATATAGTTAAGGGAATAGGGATTCAAGTTGTGATAAATTGTTCTAAAGTTAATTTTACAAAACTAATTCTCTATTAAGTTCTGATTTCTATGCATTTTGTGTTTTTTACTGTTTATTCTATTTTTTTTTTTTGCTTAGTCTCCACAGTGAATATTATAAGCATGTGTCTGCTATATCATACCATCAATCTTTAAAAGTAGACACAGAAATGTGCTTTTTAAAAACTGATTCCAGATTACTTAATAAAACTATCTTCCCTAAACCTCTTTCCACAGGAGAATATTGATTTGACTTAGAAAGCAAAAACAGCCTTTTCTAGGTGCCACATTAGCTCAATATTTCTCACTAGAAAAACCAGCAGACAGTGTAAAATTTGAATTTAGCCTGACCTCGAACATGGCTGGGCTGTGTCCTTCCTGTTTTCTATGTGTGGGAGTCATAAATGTGTGAGTGATATGCTGTCGCATGTGTGTGTCAGGAGCAATCTGCCAATTTGATTTAAATGCACACACAGCCGTGGAATGACAGCTGAGTGGCATACTGTGACAGCTGATGCCTCTTACTGGATTGACAACCTCTTCATCTAGTCTGTTTTTTTTTTTTTTTTTTCCCTGTGCTGAATTTGTTGGCTATTTCTTAAAGCTCATGTTTCCTATTTTAACCTTGACTTCTAGCACTCTAAAAGCGGGATGACTTATTAATAAACTAGTCTGCCTGAATAGATTTGTTGAAACTGTATAGATTTTCATCTTTAGGATGGTCTAATGATGCCCTTTTCTGTCTGGGAATGTTTTGAAATGTCCAGATTCGCTAATGTTTGGCACACCTGCAAAAGTAACCACCAACAAAACAACAACAACAAAAATCAACTGCAGTAGTTACACTGAGTGATTTTTTTTTAAGTGATCACATACAAATCTTGAAAACTTGTTTAGCCTCTGTCTGTACACCATGATTAATTAATGTATTGAAGTATTTGACCTGTATGCTATTTCTTGCCTTTGTTTAAACTACTCACAATTTAAAATTTATTTTAAAAATTGTCAATAAGTGTTTAGCATTCAATGAGAAATGATCTATTGATATCCTTTTTTCTCCTATTCAAAATGTTTACTCCAGTGTGGGAGTGAATGAAGATTACAAGGAGTTGCCCTAGCACACGTCGTAGTCTCAGAAACTCTTTCCACAGTGCAAGGCTCCAAGCTAAACACGGCAAGGGGGAAACTGAGATATCATACATTGTTATTGGTTTTCTGTTGAGAACACGGAGAACCATGGCTTAGTTTACTCTTTATAGTGCCCACCAGGACTAAGCGACCGTCCTTTGATAGCTTTTGTTTTTCAAGCCACTTACTAAACTGTGGGGTTCATTTTCTTGCTAGACAAAGATGAGTGCTCCAAGGACAATGGCGGGTGTCAGCACGAGTGTGTCAACACGGTGGGGAGTTACGTGTGTCAGTGCCGGAACGGATTTGTGCTGCATGAGAATAAACACGACTGCAAGGAAGGTACGTAGGGCCATGAATGCCCTTTTCTTGCTATCGTCTCAGATTGCATGGACTTGGGTAGAGTTGGCTTCCAAGGAGAGTTCAGCATATCAATGGTGATGCCACTGCTGACTACTCCAAGGTCAATGCAATCCCAGTATTCAGGAGGCCCAGACAGGAGGAATCTCAGATTCACAGACAGCCTCAGCAATGCGAGACTCTGAGCAACCTAGCAAGACCCTGTTTAAAAAAAAATAAAATAAAAAGGGCTTGCTGTGTAGCTCGGAGGTAAAATGCCCTGGGTTCAATTTCTGTTGTAATGTTCAAAGATTCAAGGCGTGCTGTTGGAAACCTTATTATAGTCCCCAAAGGGTGGCATTAAAGTAACTTTGCACGACAAACATGGATGCTGCAATGATGCCATCTGGTAGCCAAGAGACCACGTTATCCCGGGTCTTTGTAGAACAGACCTTAGAGCACTTTCCATATAGAATCTAAACTTCTACAGAATGCTTGACATCTGATATAATGTCCCTACCCAAAATATCTCCTATATGCGTTATATGCCCAATGTGATTTAAATACCAACAGTATTTAAACTCAAATGCTTACCAAAGGAAAGATGTTTGAAAAGGTAGATGTTGTACCATTGAAAGTCATGGGGTGGGGAACATATTAGTAGCACAATATAAGATTTTATTCCTAAGGACAACTAAAATTCCCAAATTTTTAAAAACAATGACTTTAATCCCCTCAGCTCTTATGGGTTAGGTGGGAACAAGAAATAATTATTCTGTTCTTACTTCTTCCTTTGAGGGTGTGCTTTGGAATTGTCTACTTAAATTAGATTAATGCCCATTTAGGAAGGAGAATTATTATTATTATTATTTATTTATTTATTTATTTTGCGGTACTGGGGATTGAACTCAGGGGCATTCTATCTCTGAGCTATATCCTCAGCCCTATTTTTTATTCTTTATTTTGAGACAGGGTCTCACTAAGTTGCGGAGTGCCTCACTAGGTAGCTGAGGCTGGTCTCGAACCCAGATCCTCCAGTCTCAGCCTACCAAATGCTGGGATTACAAGTGTGTGCCACCACGCCTGGCTCAGGAAGGAGAATAATTAAGAGAGATTTTATAACTATACTCATCAGCCTGTGTACACTGGAAGAACTTGAATAAAACAACAGTTAGATAGTGACTTTTTGTATATGCCTCAGAACTGTAAAGAATATCCTGAGTTGACTTGTTCCATTTAGTTCCGTTTAAATAGGATCGCATATCTGGGAATTTTTTCTCTGTCTTTAATTTAATTTTTTTTAGATTAATTGTACAGAGTCATAGGGTCTTTTTGCAGTGTACAGAAGCAGGTTGTTTTTTTTTTTTTCTCTTTCTACCATTATGTATGAGCGTGCTATTTATAACTCGATATGATGTTATTCAATCAATAGGCTGGGAAACAGGCCTAGCTATTTTTTGCAGACATGGAAGAAAATTCACAGTAAAAAACCAGCAGGTTTTGCAGATTATGTATCTACTCCATGGCTCATAGATAATAAGTATGTCTGTTAATTATAGTAGCTAATATTTTCAGAAATGATTCTGTAGAAAACTCCCTTTTAGATAGAATGATACCCAGGTGCCCCTTAGTAAAGTTCATTTTTAATGCCGGGAAAGAAGCTGAATTTTCCTTTCACCTTTGCTGTCTTACATGTACTTACATGTAGCTTTGTTGCAGGCTATTGGAAATCCTGTGGACTCTGTATTTCATAGGCAAGACAAACACAAGGATGGTAGAGTTTAGGAAACCCTTGTCATGGCTAGATCCATAATTTTTTTTTTTTTCCTTAGTGCTGGGGAACCCAGGGCCTCATACAAGCTAAGCAAGTACTCTCCCACTGAATTAAACTTCAGCCCTGGACCTACATTGTTTTGCTACATAAACCCAATTTTTTTGACAGAAGCTAAATTTTACCTTTCTCTTCTATGCATTTTTCTGTGTTGCAAATCCCAATCTCCCTATGGAAACCTAGCATGAGTACGATGAATGTCTGGTGTTAAGCAATGCAATAGTAGTAGCAGCAACAGCATCAATTACATTAACTTAGTAAAATTGGTAGCCCTGCGGTGTAACAGGTGTATTGCCTATGTAGTAAAGAATTTCCCCCAATAGATTTCTTGGAAAATTTTAGAAAATCATTTTTAATTTACAATGGGCTGAATTTGAGTGTGGTGGCACATGCCTATCCCAGTACTTGGGAGGCTGAGACAGGAGGATTGCAAGTTCATGGCCAGCCTCAGCAATTTTGCAAGGCCCTCCCCAACTTAGTAAGAGCTTGTTTTAAAAATAAAATAAAATAAGGCTGGAGGTGTAGCTCAGAGTACCACACACACACAAAAAAAGTAATTTACAATGGGCTGTATAATGTACAACAAATAATTCTGTCTAAGCTAGGATTTATAGGATAAACTTCATAAATTATATGGAGCAAATACAGCCTGATGATATAAAATGCTCTTGAAATTTGATATGAACACAATGGAATTGTGAAAAACATAAAAGAAATTCATGCTAATTGAATGAGATATTCTTTCTAGTTAGTTCAGATGCTATCTCAGCGGCTGGTAGTCGTTCACTTATTTTTCTCCTTGGCACTTCGTTTTGCTTTTAAAAAATTGTGATTAATTTGTTGGAACAACTAAAATTATGGCTTAAGTACTCAAGTGTATACTTAACTAAGGGAGAGAAAAAATGTAAATAAATAATTTACATGTATTTACATGCTTAATGGTGTTAATTGGCTATAACCATTCTGTTAATGGGGAAATAAAAAAGAACTTAAAATGGCATAGTTCATTGCTTTTTGTTTGTGTGCATTACATATTTTGCGCATAACCAGTGTTAATATTTTTGATTGCCAATAGATGTTGCTCTATTAAAGTCTGCGCTATGGACCCAGCGGTTTAAAATAGGAGTTCATTTTCCTTTAGGCATTTATCTGATGGGTGGTAAACACTTAATTTCCAGTGAGTCAGACAACAAACATTGCCTGATTATGCTCAGCAACTTATTTGCCAAAGCAAATGTGCATGATAGCAGAGACTGGAGCACTGATTAGCTAGCATTCAGAAACATCTTTCAGCAGATGGGTGGGTGAATAGTCTATTTTCTGACCCAGTCATGGGCTAGATTTCCACACCGATTGATTATTATCGTTATTGGCACAGCTGAGTGTGAGCAGAAGATCCACAGCCCAAGTGGCCTCATCACAAGTCCCAACTGGCCAGACAAGTATCCAAGCAGGAAGGAGTGTACCTGGGAGATTAGCACCATTCCAGGCCACCGGATCAAATTGGTAAGCGAGCCCTTTCTTCTATGAAGTGGATTGTGCATGTCTTTCTCAGCTAGTACACTGGGGTGAGTGGGGATAGGGAGAGAATTTTTTTTCTTTCATTCATTCATTCATTCATATTTAGTTTATTTTTGTGGTACTAGGGATTGAACCCAGGGCCATTCTACCTCTGAGCTACACCCCCAGCCCTATTTTATTTTTTATTTGGAAACAGAGTCCTCTAAATTGTTGAGAGCCTTGCTAAGTTGCTGAGATTGTCCTGGAACTTGTGATCCTCTTGTCTTATCTCAGTCAGATTATAGGCATGCACCACCACACCTGGCTGAGGATATTTATTGAATTGAATTGAACCAGTGGGCAGCTGGGAAAAACTTTTCTTCTCATGCTTTCTGACTTGCACTAAAGATATCCTGATTGCCTAGATCAATGTGATAGCCATATTGTTCTTATCCAAAAAATTTTTTTCTGACTGCTCTAAAAGGCATTGCCAAGTGTTGATGCAAATTGCAGACTATTTCTTTATATGTGATTGGTAACGATGTTTCTAAATGAGTAATGGTGTTTCCAAATGGGAGAATAAATGAAGAAACAAAATGAATAAATTCAGCAAGAAAGCAGTATCATGATCATTCACATAAACACAACGCAGTATATTCTACTGGTTATATCAATTCTATATGCTTCATATACAGAGAATACGTGGTTTTATAACAAATTCAATTTTGTCTTGTGGTTTGGAAATGTCATTTTTTGCGTAATCTATTACCCTCTGTGGTGGGATACTGATGCCCTTATATTTCTCTCACATGTTATTCTACATGAGTAATTCAAATATGAATATAAAGTTTGTTTTTCCTCTTCCATTCTTCAAGTCTTACATTCTGGCCTGGTCCATCTGACAGTAAATGTTAAGTTCAATTACAGATATTTAACTTTCTCAGAATTCTCTGAAATTCCTTCATTGGTGTTGTGGTTATAGAGAGTCTATAAATGCTGCACTTTTAATTCAAGGAAATAAAATATTGGAAATATAGAAAATTAAGTAATTTCGTACAACATGTTGTATTTACAAGTGGAGTGGGAAGGATGTTAACTAGGAAGGATCAGGACTCAGCCTAGCGTGGAGTATAGTAATGAATAAAAATTATCTTAGGAAAGAGGCTACCAACCCAAAGTAGCTCAGTGAGCCATCTAAGACATAAGACTAATTTTTAAGTTTCCTCTTTAGACCCTCGCAGTCAGTAGATTTATTTTATTTCACCTTATTTTTTTGAGGGGGGGCTAATAAAGAGGTTTTGTTCAAAGATGACATTATAATAAAATCAGATGGTGACAATATATTCATATCCCTGGTAAATTCATAAGTGACTTTCCAGCAGACACCAATTCATTTCCATTACTTGTTGAAGGACATTAGATGGTGAGATGACAGTGTCTTAGGAACTTAATCACTTTCTAGTCCTGTCCAAGGTCCTGATGGAGAAGATAATTCTCTGAATCTTATGGACTGAAATACAAAGGGTGAATTCTTTTCAACAATACAGTTAGCTGATTAAGTTGAGAAAGTAGATTTTTTTCTGATCATATGCATATTTAAGTAGATTAAAAGTTTATCCGATGTCATAGTATTCTCTGAAGATACTATGACTTATGGAATAAAAAGGATGTGCTATATCACTTTTGAAAGATTGCATTGGATATAGAATTTTAGGATGGCAATTTTATTTTCCGATCCACACTTTGAACGCCTGACTCCAGTGAGGTGTCCAGACTTTCATAGTTTCTTAAAGCTTGTAAATTATACCTTTATTCTTGTGTAGGTGATAATTCTTTCTTTGATGGCTGTCTTCAATATTTCCGTTTTATTGGAAGTTTGAATACAATGTGTCTAGGTTTGCTTATGTATGTGTTTGTGTATATTGTCTATTTAGTAGTTTTGTAATATTTAACCTTCTCAGAATTCGCTTCAATTACTTCATCTGTATTATCATGTCTGTCATTATTTTCAAAAATTTTCAACCATTATTTCCTCACATCATTCTTCTGCAGAATTGTGTCTCTTCTGGGATTCAAATTATGTGTTTGATATTCTCCCAGAACTCCTTAATGTCTCTTAACTTTTTACCACTTGATTTGAATTTAAGTTTGAGTAATTCCTATTGACTTATTTTCAAATTCAGTGTTTATTGCTTTAGCTACCTTGAATCTACTGGTGAACTTGTTAAAAGCACTCTATCTTTCTTAATATGCTTTTTTTTCTCTTTCTTTCTAGCATTCATATTTGATTCATAGTTTTCACCTGTGTTGGCCAATTTGGGCTGGCATATCAAATTACCATATAAAGGGTGGCTTAAACAACAGAAAATTATTTGCTCACAGTTATGGAGACTAGAAGTCCAAGATCCAGTTGCCTTCTGGGTTGGTGTCTAGTGAGGCCTCTCTTCCTGGCTTATAGATAGCCACTTCCTCACTGCCTTATTAAATGTCATTAAACATTGACATATGATATTCAAACAGTAATAATGATGATATAATTAATAAAATTCACTTTACTTATTAAATTATCAATCATGGCCAATTAAAGTCTTTATATAGCTTTGTGAATATGAGATTCAGTCTTAACAATTGCAAATGTAACTAGTGGTTGCTCTTCAGAAAATTTTCCCTTCAAAGGCTCATGTAGCAAGTATTATAAACTTTGTGGACTCTACAGTCTGTCTGACAATAACTTAATGCTGACATCTCAGTGCGAAAGAAGCCATAGGCTGTACACAAATGAATGAGTGTTATTGTGTTCCAATAAAGTTTTATTTCAAAATAGACTTTAGGCCAAATTTGATTTAGGGGGAGTAGTTCATCTTCCCCAGCACTCAGAAAGTGAGGAAAAAGAATTTGTAATGATGAATTCCAAAGTGTTTGTGCTCATTTTCCCTAAAATGTACTATGAAGGTAAAAACATTCAGATCTCACATTCTTGGAGAAGGTAAAATGATGGTTACCCAAGATGTTCTGATTCCCAAAACCTGAGAACATGTTGCCTTCTGTGGCAAAAGGAACTTCGTTGATGTGGTGAAATTAGGGATCTTAGGAAAGGAAGAATCCCCGGATTATCAGGGTATCACAGGGGTTCTTCCAAGACAGAGGCAGGTCAGAAAAAAAGGGAAAAATGCTACATTGAAGATTTTGAAGTTAAAGAAAGAGAACCTGAGGTGGGGAATTCAGAGAATGGAAAAAGGCAAGGACACAGATTCTCACCCAGCATTCTAGAAAGAGCTCAGCTCAGCCTCCTAAGTACTAGGATTATCCCCAGTACTGCAAAAAAAGCCCCCAAAAAACAAACAAAAAAACCCCCAAAAAACCAAAACAAAACAAAACAAAAAACTTCAGCTCTCCTACTCAACTACCCAATTTACACTACTGACCTCCAAGCAATAGATCTGAAAATAGGATAAACAGCAGAATAAATCTGCATTGTTTTAAGTTACTAAGTTTCTGGTAATTTGCTATAGCAGTGGCAGCAAATGAATACATTAGCCTTGGCTCTGTGTGTGTGTGTGTGTGTGTGTGTGTGTGTGTGTGTGTGTGTGTGTGTGTTCATTTAATCATGAAATGATGACTGCATAATAGATTTAAAATGCAAAGAAACTTTAATCAAAGGTTCCTGAAAAAAACAAAGTCTTCCTATTAGAAAAGGTAAAAAGTTCTGAATGAAAAAGGACAAATATCTGTATTCTTGGGTTCATCCTCTCTTGGTTCTGCAAGAGTCAATTAATCATTATATTTTGGGGCTCCTTTTTTGTGTTTTGAATTAATCTTAATTAAAAACAGTAACAAAGTTCTAGGTATAGGAATATACGGCAATCGACCAAAGTACTTATGTCATTTCTATTTGATTTTTTAGATCCTAGAGTTTTGACAAGTTACCTACACTTGGAATTTACATTATCTCATATATGATATATATATATATATATATATATATATATATATATTTTTTTTTTTTTTTTTTTTTTTTGCGGTACTGGGGATTGAACTCAGGGGCATTCTACCTCCAAGCTACACCCCCAGCCCTATTTTTTACTCTTTATTTTGAAACAGGGTCTCACTAAGTTGCAGAGGGCCTCACTAGGTAGCTGAGGCTGGCCACAAACCCGGATTCTCCGGTCTCAGCCTCCCGAATGCTGGGATTACAAGCGTGCGCCACCACGCCCGGCTCATATATGATATTTGGAGAACAAAAACATCTATCATTCTTATATAATTCTTCACCATGAATCCATAAAAAAGTACATTTGATCACAGTTATATAATACTCATGGGGAAAAAAAGGCCTTTTGGATGAGAAGACTGAGGCTTGTATTTCATGCAGCCATTTTTTCCAGCGGTCTCTAATCCTTCAAATATCTTGTGGGAAGGCAAATGACAGTTCTTTCTTTTTTTTTTTTTTTTTAATTTATTTATTTTTTTTTTAAATTTTTTTTTATTGTAGTAATTCGTGCAATATAACATACATCCTTGTTAAGTACGGGTTGTTAACAACATATTTGCACATAGTTCTCATTTGACCCTTTCCCCAATTCCCACCCCAATCCCCTCCCCTTCCCTCTCCTTTAAGTTCACTTCGGTGAGTGACCTTGATATGCTTTCTGAAAACAGGAAAAGACAAAAGATGGCCAGTCCTAAGGAGCTCTACAGCTTATCACACAGCCACTTGAGTTGCATCTGTCTCTTTAATTCCCATGGCCACATGCCCACCCTCGCTACATTTTATTTCTGCACTAAGCATGATCATTTTACTATCTTTTCCTTTGTGGACGCATGTAGCTATTTTGCATGGCCTCACAGTTTGGTTAGCCAAGGCCTGTACTTTTAGTGAAAGAACCTCTGCAGATGGTCATATGACAGGACAGCATATGGAAGTCTGGCTGATGGCCAACCAGGTAGACTAAGATTGCTTGGGTGTTCCAGAAACACATAGTTATTGTTTCCACAGCCTATAACCAAAGTTGAATCTTATTTCTTGTCAATTGTACTCAATCTCTTATTTTGCCTTAAGGGGAATTCATTAGGATTTCTGACTAGAGCTCATGGCCATTTACTTTTTTTTTTTGCCTTTTTAAACTTAGGTTGTTAACTATAAAAATCATAGAAATAGAATCATGGGATAAGTATGGTGACACATGCCTGTCTCATCTTCTTGTCTCAGCCTCCCAAGTCCTGGAGGTTCACAGGTTCGAGACTAGTCTCAACAAATTAGCAGGACTCTCAGCAACCTAGCAAGACCCTGTTTCAAAATCGAAGAAAAGCCAAGCATGGTGATGCACACCATAATATGGAGTACTTGAGAGGCTGAGACAGGAAGATCACAGGTTCCAAGCCAGCCTCATAGAAGGCTTCTGGGTTCAATCCCTAGTACCAACAAAAATAAAAAGGACTGGGGGTGTATCTTGGAGGTAGAATGTCCTGAGTTCAATCTCCAGTACACACACACACACACACACACACACACACACACACACACACACGCTTAATTCCCCAAAAGGGGATGTGTGTTTCAACCAAAATGGGATTTCCTTACCGCACCACATATTCTGCTTTGCCACTATCTTGTCCCTGTTGTGAACCTGAAGGACCTTTTGGGAATCTGGGCACATCTTCGTGGCATTAGTTTCTAGTGGCTGGAAATTTTCACCTTCTATATAATTTAAATATGGAACTTCATGGTTCAACATGTGTCATAGAATAAGTAATAAATTGTGTATCATTCTTTATCATCGTGAACTCTAAAAATATTGATTTCAGTTTTCCAAGGGCTCCTGACATACCTTTCTGTGGACTAGACATATTTTTTACTGAGGCAAGGTCATTATCTATGGAAGTCTGTCTATTTGGGTGTCTCTACAGCATAGGAGTCGACTTAGGGGACCTCGGCATGTGAATCTGGATGGCCTCTGATTGAGTGTGGTGGCATTTCAGGTCTGGTTGACTTCTGGAAAAAAAAGAAACCCAGTCGATCTTTGCCACTGACCTAATGCCTCTCCCAAGAGGAAAATTCACTAATACCTTAATGAATGAGCGTTGCTTGCATCCCTGGAGTTTTATATCAGCTATGGAATCTTTGACTAATTTAACTCTCATAGGCGCAGTCCGATTCCATTAGTAATTTGATAGAAAGCTGGAGCCATTTGGCTCTGGACCAGGTGTCAGTGTGGCCCGCAGCCCACCAGCTCAATGCCACTTTGTGCGGTGCTGCTCCATTATGTTAAACAGATGTCATTATTTACTCCAGACATCCTGCCTTTCATTAGAGAGTGAAATAGTCGCATATTCATCTCATTCACTTAGTTTTCAATGGGCCAGTGAATGGCTGAACATGTGTGGTCTGTGAATTCCGATCCTCTTTGAGCAATTACTTAGGAGGATCTACTTTAGAACAGCATTGCCCTATCTTTCTTAGGATGTTCCCTTCTGTGTAGTAGATTTCCATGTTCTTTATACCACAAGCAAAAAAGCAATTACTCATGGGATCTACTTTAGAACAGCATTACCCCATCTTTCTTAGCATGTTACCTTCTGTGTAGTAGATTTCCATGCTCTTTATACCACAATCAAAAGAGGTAAGAACTCAGCATGGAATAACTTTTAGATATTGTTGTTTTCCCAAAACAATGTTTCAGCCTCTTGAAATAACATTGTTCTTATAATTCAGAGACTTGGTTTCATGTTTAATAAAGAACTCTGGCTGCAGTTGAGCCAAGTTTCTCTTAGTGGTTTCTTACCAGTTTCAAACTGATACTGAGAATGTGTGTGTCCACAGTGGTAACAGGAGCTGGTTGAGAACCATCCCACGACAGGCAGAAAACCAGAAGTTCTGGCCAGCTACATCTACGGCATTCTCATATGTGAGGTTGGCCACAAATATGAGCTGGTTGGTGAGAGAAATAAATTAACATATGTATCCAGGGATCTGTTCAGGGTCTACACATACCATGCATGGTGTCTTCCTTACTCCACTCTAACAGATTGGAGAAATCAGAGATTACAGAGATTAATAAATTAGTAAGACAAAATCTTTCAGGGAACACCTGCTTATGTGCTGTGTTTTAGGATAAAAGCAATCTCCTTGTCCACTGTATTTTGTTTGTGAGTTCTCTGTGCTATATTCAATCTTTTTTTTTTTTTTGCACTATCCTGTGCCTTTGATAAAATGAACTGAGTATTCCTTTTTACCCATTATGGTTATAACCAACAATGACTTCTAATGCTTATTGGTTATAATGTTTTATTTATACTTTCAAGTAGGGTACATTGGAATGACACGTAAGAGAGATCCTTCTTTTCTTTGTTTGCTTCTTTTTAAGCAATTTCATTCCTTTCTCCTCGTTAATATAAATTCATCTTTCATTTCTTCCCTTACTCCCCCGAAGTCAGATGTGATAGTAGGAGGTATGGAATACATCAACGTGAAGAGAGAGTCAGTCTTTTAAAAAATATATCTTCAATTAGACTTAGAATTATGGTCACTTCAGAAAAATCCCATCTAAGAAACATGCATGGGAAAAGTTTATGTTCAAATGTTTTATGCTTCAGGTATAGTAAGAAAATTAATGAGGCTCGAAGTGTATTTTATATTGCTTTATGTTTATTTTTTATAGGTTTTAGGTTTGCTCTATAGACTTAAGGAGGAGTGATGGTTTATTTCTTCAATATATAGTAGTTTTTATGGGGAAAGGAAAAAGCCTTAATTGGCATTGGGAAATAATTTGTAATTCCTGGAAATACTAATAGTTTGGGCAATTTTATTTTCAGTCCAGCTCAAATTTTTCTTGGTGATTTTTAATGTGTTATATATTTAATGAAATTTTGTTTTAAATTTGCTAAAACACACATATAAATCACTACACAGGCAAATTAGAATTTTAAAATGGTATAAATAATAGCAAAGCCTTCTGAACTTTCCAAGATACCAGATGCTAAAATAAGTGCGCCATCTACCTGAAAATCGAATTAAAAATATCCTAGACTAATAGAGTAGTCATATTAGTGTTCTTATTTTTATTTTTACTTTGTGGTTCTGGGGATTGAACCCAGGAGCATTCTATCTCCCAGCTACATGCTCAACCCCTTTTTTATTTTTGTTTTGAAACAGGGTCTCACTGAATTGCTGAGAGTCTCACTACATTGCTGAGGTTGTCCTCAAATATGTGATTCTCCTGTTTCAACCTCCCAAGTACTGAGATTATAGGTGTGTACCATCACACTCAGCTCATATCAGTGTTTTTGTTTGTTTGTTTGTTAGTAATATAGTTTTTAAGAATAGAATATATATATAGTGAAATCCCATTTGCTTTAGCTATTCTATAAAGATCTTTTACACTTAAATTTTGTAAAAAATATAATAATTACTTTACGGGAATTTTTTCTGACTTTAAATATCCAAAGATAGGATCATGCATACTAATTTGTGATCATCAAAACAAAAAGGCATCAATTTTTTAATAAATTGCTTAAAATTTTAAAATAAATTCTCTGCATTAAATTTAGCATCAAATACCCTTTTGTTATTATAATCTACCTAAATTCCTTAGGTTTCATTGTAATAACAGAATTAATTGCAATAGGTGAATAGTAGAATTTCACATTGTCTTTGTCAGATTTCCAGTACTATAACAAAATAACTGAGATTATCAACTCATAAAGAGAAAGGGTATAATTTGGCTCACAGTTTTGAAGACTATGATCAGCTGGCCCCATTGCTTTTGGGCCAACGGTAAGGCAGCACATCATGACAGGAGCATATGGTGGAGAAAAAACTGCTTACCCCATAGCCAGCAAGCAAAAAAGTGAGTGGGGAGCTAAGGTCATGCCTCCAATCACATGAACCCTCAGTTGCCTGAAGAGCCCCCCCTAGGCTTCACCTCTTTAAGGTTCCACCGCTTCCCAATAGTGCTGCCCTAAGGACGAAGCCTGTAACACATTTAGGGGACAAAATGTAAGACCCAAACTATAGGATACCTGAAGCTGCTACATTGTTTTCCTCATTATTTTTTCTGAAGATTACACATTCTATTGATTTCATCCCCCCTTTCAATAATATATTTTATGAATTAAATAATCTGTGTGACATGAACCCAGGTTATTTAATTTTTATTGATGTATTTCAGCCCCCCAAAAAAGAACTTTTTGAGGGATGTATGGATTTTTAAAATATTTTTTCTTTCTCTCTCTTGTTAATAGGCCTTTAGTGAGTTTGAGATTGAACAGCATCAAGAATGTGCTTACGATCACTTAGAAGTATTTGATGGAGAAACGGAAAAATCCCCAATCCTTGGACGACTATGCGGCAATAAAATCCCAGATCCCCTTGTGGCTACTGGAAATAAAATGTTTGTTCGTTTTGTTTCTGATGCATCTGTTCAAAGAAAAGGCTTCCAAGCCACACATTCTACAGGTCAGCAAAACAAGTTCATGCTTCTCTTTTCTGACTAAGACCCAGGTTTCTTTTCTGGTGAATATATATATTTTAGTAATGGAATCCTAAATGAATCTCCAAACATAGCAGATAAAGTCTTACTAAAGCTCTGTGTGTCTGATACATCTAAAGAACTGCTTAAATGTCTTTGTAGTTGTTGAATATTTAGAAAAAAAAAGATACATTTTAGTTTGATTTGTGATTGATATAGTATGGTTAAATAGAATAATCTCTGAATGGTTTTATAATAAATTTCACATTAACTTGAGCAGTTCAGCTTATTATAAATTTAAGAGTTAGATATCTGTAGCTTGGTATTAAAAATGTATATGTTAGTTAAGTGCAATTATTTCACCACTCTAAAAATGTTGTTTTTGTGTCAGTTCCTACAGGTGTTTTCATGTCTTTGCAAAGTGACATTTTGATGCCTTCTTGATAAAGTGGTAGACATTTTGTAGTTTTCTAGAAACTTTGTATTCATACGATATCAATGAAAATAAAGAAAATGAAAGTGTGGGCCACTCTTAAAAAAAAAAAAAACAACTTATATGTTGGTTAAGAATCTACCAGTCTAGCTACTTTTGCACTAATATATCTCTGTAAATAAGTTTTCAGTTTATCTCCCTGAAAGATCCTCATTTTTTTCTTCTTTTATTTGATATGAACCATGAATTTTCCCCTAATTTTAATTTTTCATTTCAGTTTTACAGATTAAATTTCAACAATTTGGGGAATCTTTATTAAACAAAACTTAATTTAAAAAATACAGATTTTTTTACATAAGACATAGAATAAACTTGCTTATGATTTGGGACTAATTTAATTATATGGTGCATGAAATGCCTAAGAAATATTACTTTTTTTCATTCAGTTTGAAGAAAAAAATCAGTTTAATTTTATATTTGTTGAAGTAGTTTAGCTTATAGTGACACCTAGTGGCATTTGTAGTGCATAAAAATTGATACACTGAGGAGAAATCTATCTTGGTGTAAAAGAAAGCATAATAGCATCCAAATTCAACCAGGAAATAGTAATTTTAATACAGTTGTTATCATGGTTTCCTGCTAATTGCTTTATTATTTTGCTTTACTTTGCTTTAGAAATCTGAATAGTAGCTATTTTGTTGTCCAGTACTTTTCACTGTATTTTATTATGAGTACAAGATGTATATGAAATATGTGATAAAGTGTCAAACTATTGATATATTTGTCAAACTATTGATATTATTTATCCTAGATATTATTACACTTCTGTAAATAATACAAGTTAGTTATTTATCATCAATACAAATATGGTTTGAGAAAAATCCTCCATGAACCATAGCAGTTTCACATTGAGTGATTTTCCATACATTTAGTATTTACTCTTTAAATATAATCCTGATAATTTGTTAAATACTGACCGAGTGGAAGAGGTAGAAACATACTACTTCTATAATATTTTCTGTATCATACCATATCCTGGCTATCACAGGTTTTAAGAATGCAGTGTGAAAATATGCTGTCAAAACTTTTGAAATAAGCCGGGTGTGGTGGCATATGCTTGTAATTCCAGCATTTGTGAGGCTGAGACTGGAGGATCCGGGTTCGGGCCAGCATCAGCTACCTAGTGAGGCACTCTGCTATTTAGTGAGATCCTGTTTCAAAATAAAGAATAAGCCGGGCGTGGTGGCACACGCTTGTAATCCCAGTATTTGGGAAGCTGAGACCGGAGGATCTGGGTTCGCGGCCAGCCTCAGCTACCTAGTGAGGCACTCTGCAACTTAGTGAGAACCTGTTTCAAAATAGAGAATAAAAAATAGGGCTGGAGGTATAGCTCGGAGGTAGAATGCCCCTGAGTTCAATCCCCAGTACCGCCAAAAAAAAAATAAATAAAAATACTTTGAAATAGATGGGTGTGGTGGTACAGGCCTGTAATCCCAGTACTTGGGAAGCTGAATTAGGAGGATTGCAGGTTTGAGGACAGCCTCAGCAACATAGTGAGACTATCAGCATCCTAGTGAGACCCTGTTTCAAACCAAAAAAATAAAAAGGGCTGGGGATGTGTCTTGGAGGTAGGATGTCCCTGGGTTTAATCTCCAATACCACAAAAGAAGAAGAAGAATAAAAAACTATTGAAATAGCTGATGATATTGTAGCTTAAAATTATCTAGCTATAAATGTTTCTTTTTCAATTTTCTAAAAAGTTACTTTTAGAGTGTCTTTTTAAATACTTTTTAAATGAGAGGGTGGAGATTAAATAGTTTTCCAGTGTGTTGGCATCAATGGATCCTCATTCCAAGTGTTACTTTACCTGGCAGTGAACTTTGGAAAAGACCATTTCTTTAAATCTTAGCTTCATCATCTGTAAAAGAACAACCTCAAGGCTACAGGTTTCTTTTCTGGCGAATATATCTATTTTAGCAATGGAATCCTAAATGAATCTCTAAGCAGACAAAGTCTTACTAAAGCTCTGTGTGTCTGATACATTTGAAGAACTGCTTAAATGTCTTTGTAGTTGTTGAATATTTAGAAAAAAAAGAAACAATAATTTTTAGTTTGATTTGTGATTGATATAGTATGGTTAAGTAGAATAATCTCTAAATAGTTTTATAATAAATTTCACCTTAACGAGCAGTTTGACTTATTTGTTATCTTTAAGAGTTAGATATCTATAGCTTGGTATTAAAAACGTAGTCTATAATCTTTCATATTTTTGGCATTTTCTTTGGATAGACAGTGTAACATATTAGTAACTCATAGGAAAAATCAGAATTCATGGAAAATTATAGGAAAATAGAGGGAATTCCCAGAAAATTATACTTCTAATTTTTGATTTATCTTTCAGTTTCTTCTGGCAAGATATCCAGGTCCAGTAGTACAACTGTCAACTTTTGCTATGTATATAAAACATTTGTGCATTGTTTGCTGCCATTTAGAATAAATGTAGCTGTTACTGATAAGTCCTGAAGCATACATTTTAACTTGCTTAAGTAAATTTGTATTTTTGTATGCAATTCTCCTTTTATCCACAGCAAAAAACTTCTAACATTATAACTTAAAATCAGGTGATGAGAATTCTTGTTTTAATATAGCTTCATGGTTACTTTTTCATAAGTAATACTGTCGGAGTCCATGGAAAATAGACTTTATTGAAAAAATCCCTTCATAAAGGACTTTTATTAATTGAGATTTGGACTTAGAGTTTGAACCAACTGTCCAAAGAAGAAATAGATTTTAGAGGAAAAATGGACTTTATTGAAGAAAGTCCTTTTATCTTCTTACAGTTGGTTCAAATTCTAAGTCCAAATTTAGTTTAATCAAGTAAAAAATCATATTACTCCACTGTAAGTATAGTAATTGAAAAAAAAAACTATAGTTTAAAAAATCTGCTTTCTCTCAGAGGATATGGTTATAACAGAGGAAGAAGGGTAAACCATGGAGAGAATTTGTTTTTTTTTAAACATGGCATGCAATGTCTGTTAGGACATCTTTTCTTCTGTATAGCAGTCCCTCGGTCATGCTGTCAACGACGTTTAAAAGCGAATGAGATATTATTATGCTCCCTGAAGAGGTAGTTATTTTGATCAAAATCAATTAAATTAGGATGTCCACTAAAAGCACTTGCAGGTCAAATTGCAGGAACTCTTCTGCAATTTAATACTTTACCAGGAAATAAACAAACAAGTCTTTGCAAATTAAAATGAAGACCACTCCTGGGCTTCTCTTCCCGGTGGTCATTCTCACTCAGCTTCGTTTCTCATTTCCCAGAATTCTGTGGAAGATGCTCCTTCCCTCCCTCTGGCAGCTTGCAAAGTACTTTTGAAGGATTGATTGAAAAAGAGCATTGCTGACATTTTCAACAGCTGGTTTTGTTTTCTGACATGGTAAATGAATAAGGGAATTCACCAAAGAAAAATGTACTGATGCTATTTAAAAATCATCTTGTATAGACACCTGCTAAATGTTATATTGACCAGAGTTTGAATAGCCATGAGAATTCTCAAAAATCATGCAAACAACTCCCTGCAGGCCACCTATTATTTGTTTGTTTATGGAATTTCTCCTAGGTCATATTAAAACCACACATCTTACACACATAATCTTCAAATGCTCATCCTTTGAAAATTCATCATATGGGCAAAATTCCCCCCTCCCCTCTCTAAGAATGTTATTTCCAGATTTATTAATACAAGCCGTGATCCATGAGAATGAGGATGTGCACTGAAACAGATAAATGAAAAGTGGACTTTTTGCAGCATTTAAACTTATCTTTAGATGTAAACTGGCTTACTTACTTACTTTCTCAAAGTAAGCCAGTTTTCAATAAAATCGCATAATGACACCTTTCTGTGATTTTCAGAAATCTATTTTCCTATTTTGCTCAGCTACTTCATTTCCTCCTGGACTTTTGTTCCAGGCTGGGGCTGTCAGAAGACTGCCTCTTCTGGATCCTGGCCTTTGTTCCTACCTTGCTACTATAGCGCAGACATACCAAAAGCAGTACCTCCTCCATCTCTCCTGGTCTTCCCCTTCACTTTCTCCTAGGCTGTGAAATAAAAGTCATGCAAGGTTGGCGGTTTTTTGAAAGTTGAACATGAAATAAATTCATTGCTTCTATCAGATTTAGAGAATAGGTAGAATTTAAAAAAAAAAATCTACAAATGAGATTATATCAGTTTTCATATTTGCATACTGTATTCAGAAATGTTTTCACAAAATGTATTTTGCTGGGCTTTGAAAATCTAAGTTTTACTCTCTTATAGTAGAGTCATAGTGTTTTAAATTGCTGTTCAATCTATGTGGGTCTTCATTTCTGAGTGTATCCTAGTGGAAAGATGATGGCATATACATGTCTTCACAGGAAAATAATAGTAAAATAATGGCTTAAAAGATTACTTACTATGTCTTCTAACTGTGTCCCAGCAAGGCAGGCATGGTGGCACATGCCTGCTATCCCAGTACTTGGGAAGCTGAGACAGGAGGATCGCAGGTTCATGGCCAGTCTCAGCAATTTAGCGAAGCCCTCTGCAACTTAGTGAGACCCTGTTTCAAAATAAAAAATAAAATAAGGAGGTGAGTGTAATTCAAAGGTAGAATGCCCTTGGGTTCAATTCCCAGTACCATAAAAAATGTGTGTGTGTGTGTGTGTGTGTGTGTGTGTGTGTGTGTGTGTGTCTCCCTCCCCCCTCTCCCTCTCTCCAAGGCAGCATGCAAGGACTTACACATACTGACCGTTCACTCTTCATCTAGACTCTCTGATGTCAGAGTGCTGTATCTTATCCCAACTTTAGAAATGAAAAATAAAGTTTTGAAGGGCATGGAGTTGGAGCTCCGTGTAGAACTCATGCTTATCATATGCAGGAACCTGAGTGCAATTCCCAGCACCAAAAATTATATAAAAACACAAAACAAAAATAGAAACGAAGCTCTGGGACGAAGTGCAACAGAGCTGGGATTTGAACGCAGGGGATCTGACTATGGAAGTCTGTTGCAGAAAAAAAGACAATCAATCTTGGAGTTACTAGGATAAGAAACACATTGTGGTGGGAATGGCAGGCTTCCAGTTTGCAAGGAAATTAAATTGCAAAGTTGATTAAATTCCAGCCTTTGGGAGTAGTTTCAAGAATGTGTTTCCTTACCTGGATATGTGGGTAATAGCGACACTATGTCAGTATGTTGTGCAAGATACTCCAGCTGCCATTTGCAAGCCAGAGGGGCATTTGGATCCACTGTAACACAACCTTGCCCTGTAGGGAAGACATGCTTGTGACTGGAACCTCATTGAAAGCTCTTTCCTATATTACTTACACAAAGGTCCCTGAATGTGCAGTTGTTCTGTGACCATGCCGTTAGGTTTGGTTGAGCCTGTGTATTTGGACATGCCTCAATGAAGTTCCATACTTTGGAATTCAGAAGTATTTTACTGAAAATCACCAAAGTGCAGTATAGGGGAAGAATATAACAAATGTGGGAAATCCAAGTAAGAATTTCAGTTGTCGAATCCACCTTCACTAAAGGGCTCTCTGGTGACAGATGACCTCGATAGTGTTGCAATTGTGCTTTCTGATCCAGTAGTTGAGCTTCACCAGATAGTACTATGTTGGGATTTTCCTAGGACTTGCCGAGTTTTAGCATGGAAATTCTTACTTCCCAGGATCCTTCTCAGTCCTTGGTGAACAGGAAAGAAAGGGACAGAATGACACTCTACTTTCTCCTGACACTGTCCATACCCCATTCTTTCTCTTTCCTTCCATGCTTGCTGTTTATGGGTTGGGGGCATCGTAGCCTCTCTCTGCACTTGTTTAATCTCTAATTATTATCAAGGTTTAGGGCCCTGACTACAAAAGGTTTCTGAGCAAAAAATTTTAAACCTTTTATTCTAAATCTAGCTAAAAGTTTACGTGCTCACTGACTTGTTTCTTTAATATATTTTCCTCTAGTGATAAAGGTAATAACTGGTAAATCAATTAAAGCAATTCAAAAAACCTCAAAATGTAGCCGGATCCGGTTTCGCCGCCAGCCTCAGCTACCTAGTGAGGCATTCCTCGACTTAGTGAGATCCTGTTTCAAAATAAAGAATAAAAAATAGGGCTGAGGGTGTAGCTCAGAGGTAGAATGTCCCTGGGTTCCATCCCCAGTACCGCAAAAAAAAAAAAAAAAAAAAAAAAAACCTCAAAATTTTAGAAAAGTTTAGGCTTAGTGAGCAAGAATCCCCCCTCCATGTGCTTATTATCACTATAAAAAAGAAATCAAAAGAAACATTTAAAATATTTTTACATAGTATCAACAAAAACTGTAATTGAATGGGCTGTGGAATTACAAAGACAACTATAATTATGTACATATATTTTTTCCTGATCAAATTAGATAAATATTTCTACCTAAAGGAAATAATATTGTTCTATATATATACTATGTAAAAGTTCTATGCAGTACACATGCACATACACATAAGTTTTATATATTTTGTTGAAATTTATTTCTTACTCTTCTAAATATTGGGTTATGAAATTATTAAGATAAACTGAGGTTAAGACCCTGTTCTTTTATCCATGAAAAGGCTTACTTGAACCCAAAACAGAATTAGGTGTAATAACAACAACAACAATGACAAATTTATTGAGCTACTACTAGGCGATGGTCTCTTTTAAGTGATTTTCAGGTATAAATTCTGAAAACCCACTAACATTGGTACCATTATTATCATCAAATGTTTTTTACCCTTGAGAAAACAATGCATCTGAGAAGACACATCACTCACTCAGCATCAGCCTGTTTGGGAGCCTTCTCCTCTCCCTATTCCTCTCTGACTCGCCGGTTATCTGATACCACAAGTGCAAACAGAAGTCAGAGAATGGATAGACTGCACTGAGGTTGAAGCTGGACCTGTGCAAGCTCCCTGAGCTTACTCATTTCATTTTTCTTTCCTGGGCAGAGTGTGGGGGCCGATTGAAAGCAGAGCCCAAACCCAGAGACCTGTACTCACACGCACAGTTCGGTGATAACAACTACCCAGGACAGGTTGACTGCGAATGGCTGCTGGTGTCAGAGCGAGGCTCCCGTCTCGAATTGTCCTTCCAGACTTTTGAAGTGGAGGAGGAGGCTGACTGTGGCTATGACCACGTGGAGCTCTTTGACGGTCTCGATTCAACTGCTGTGGGGCTCGGTCGCTTCTGTGGATCCGGGGTAAATATACTACCAACGGGCAACCAGAGATGTGACTGAAAAATGCCTGTTTGTGAATGATCGACATATGAAATGTTCACAAGTTGGCAATATTTTCACACCAAAGGTCACATTGCCTTATCAGTGGCTTCATGAAATCTGTCTTCTACCCTTCCTACTTCACTTCTGATGAATTTTCCTGATAATATTAGTTGACTTAGTGGTTATATTTTCTTGTTACCTTTCAGGTTCTAGCTTTTTATTACACAATAAGTATTTCTTTTTTTTTTTTTTTTCGGTACTGGGGATTGAACTCAGGGGCATTCTACGTCCGAGCTATATCCTCAGCCCTATTTCTTACTTTATTTTGAAACCGAGTCTCACTAAGTTGCGGAGTGCCTCACTAGATAGCTGAGGCTGGCTGCGAACCCAACCCGGATCCTCCGGTCTCAGCCTCCCGAATGCTGGGATTACAAGCGTGTGCCACCACGCCCGGCTCACAATAAGTATTTCAATACTTGATAAGCTAAAAGTAATATACTTAAACATGCACCCTTGACAATTTTAGCAACTTTCTAAAAGGTGAGAAGAACACCTTTACAGCATGAGAGAGAGAGAGAGAGAAAGAAGAATATGCACACCATTCTAATTTACATTTTCTTCTCCACAAATATTTTTTTGGTGGGCGTTGCAGGGTCAGCCACTGGTGTGTGGCCTCAGCCAGGGCTAGAGAACTATTGTCCATGGCACAGTGTAAACTGCAGGTGCAAACAGCCAGAGGCAGGTCAGAGGTCACAGTGAGAAAGAAGAGCAAAATGGCTTAAGGATTTTTCCTTGTATTTTCTCCTAGACTTACTGCATTATTATTATTATTATTATTATTATTATTATTATTATTATTATTATTTATCTTTTTTTTTTTGGTGGTGGTATTGGAGATTGAACCCAGGGATATTGTACCCCTGAGCTACACCCCCTAGCCCTGTTTATTTTTAATTTTGAAACAGAATCTCAATAAGTTGCTGAAAGCCCCACTAAGTTGCCTCACTACGTGGCTGAGACTGGCCTCAAACCAGTGATCCTCCTGTCTCAGTCTCCTAAGTACTGGATTATAGGCATGCACCACCATGCCTTGGACTGTAATAATATTGAATAGTCTTCTGAATATATTTTTTATTGTGAAAGTATTAGGCCCAATTTTTTAACTGTCTACCAGTATCTATTGCTTAAACAATACTTATGAACTCTTACCTAGATAACAACTGAAACGGAACAAGAAAGAATCTCAGTACTTAAATTATTAAAACAAAGAACAAAGGAAGATTTTAGATTCTGGAAGTGGCTCTGCCTTAGGGTAACTTCTGAAACAAATTTAATATCCCTTTATGTTTTCTAAACCTCACTTTACTTATATATATCAAACAAACTAGCTAGGAGTGCTGAGACACGCGTATAATCCCAGTACATGGGAGGCTGAGACAGAAGAATTGCAAGTTTGAGGACAACTTCAGCAACAGAGCAAGACTCTCAGAAACCTAGCAAGACCCTGTTTCAAAACAAAAGCAAGCAAACAAATGAAAAGAAGAAGGGTTAGGGGTGTAGCTTGGAGGAAGAAAGCACCCTGAGTAAAATTCCCAGTACCAAAAAAGGGGAGAATAACCCCAAATTCCAGAGAGGAAAGTGCACAGAACTTGGAAGCAGGCTACTGTAAATTCAAAACTCAGGTACACCACTGATTAGCTGTGTAATCTCCAGCCTGTCATGTCATCTCTGAATATTAAGTGCCCTCATCCGTAAAAGGGAGAAGTCAATAGTACCCACTTTTCAAGACTGTTGGGAGGATTGAATTATATACCCAAGAAAAATATTCTCAAACATGCATTACATCAAAGAAAACAAACATGATTGATTCTGTTGTTAACTTACTTGTTTTTCTTCTCCCTGCAGCCACCAGAAGAAATCTACTCAATTGGAGATACAGTTTTAATTCACTTTCACACTGATGACACAATCAACAAGAAAGGATTTTATATAAGATACAAAAGCATCAGATACCCAGAAACCACACATACCAAAAAATAACACCAGAACCTCTCTCAGAACATAAAGGAATGTGCACAAGGGAGAAAAGACATATATTTTTTAAACTGACGTTATTAGCACAAATGTTTTGTATCATGAGTTTGAACAAAAGAAAACTATAAGACCAGAATTATCTCTGTACTCAAAGACACATTTCCAGCTAACCCCATCAGCATTTCAAGGATATCTGAACTCCCTGCTTGATGAATTAACAAAGCGGGTGGAAGAGGACATCGCTTCCTTGCTTCAAGGAAGACTCTGCAGGTTTTTGTTCCCAGCTTGAAACAGACGCCTGACAATTTAGACAGTTCGATTCGGGGGCTGTGACCCTGCGGAGTATTCTCTTTGACCACGTTTCAAGATATGGGAATGATCTTGCAGGTCATAAACTGGAGGAACCTCTCCTTGTGTCTTAGCACGATTGCTTTGACTTTGTATCTAAGATACAGCGTAAACCAGATCCATCTTAAGGGGATGTGAAAGGGGAGTCTTTTGAGGGTGGTTTGTACTTTAAGAGAGAGAGAAAGTGTGTGTGTGTGTGTGTGTGTGTGTGTGTGTGTGTGTGTGTGTGTGTGTGAGATGTCTGGAAACTGGAATATTTCAGCTTCGTTATTTCCACTAGCTGGTCATATCCACCTCTTTGAAACACGAAAGATGCGGAGACTATGTCCTTGTTGCTGCATTTTGACTAGCTTGAAATGTCAGTAGGGTCTATGAATGCTGTCAAACTTCACACACCCTTTACTTAATTACTGGAAAATGCCCATTTAATTGGTAAACTCAGTTCTTTCTGTCTCAGAGCTGCCTTTTCACACCAAATCCAAGAAGCCTATGATGTCTTATGAACCTTAGAGAGAACTCCCAGAGGTGTGCGCAGGATTCCTCTGAATGCCTGCCCAGCTGTCCATACTCAAGATACTACTGCTGCTATTTTCTTTCTTTTGTCATTTGATTTGTTATTGTTGTAGTTATTATTGTTGATGTCATGGATAGTGTATTTAAAAAAAGTGAAATGAAATGGAAATAGGCCTTCTGAGTATTGAAAGATCTCTCTTTCTTTTTTTCTTCTCGTTCTCTTCCTGGGATTCAGTTTTTAAAAAAATGCAATGTTGGGGGGTGGGGAAGGATTAATTCTGAGAGAACTCCTACGGTGCTATTCCATAAACATTTTTTAAGACAAGTTTTTGACTTTTGAGCCAACCACCTGTAAACTATGAATGTCTCCCTATGTCTGGCTGGTAGCATTTGAAGACTACAGACTTGTTAAATAGATCAAGATTGTATCAATGCAGGGGCAGACTGGTCCTGTGGAACAACTACTATAATGCCTTAGAATTCATGCACGTGATTAAACCGATCCTCTTAGAGACACCTTTGGAAATGTGGGACATAATACTGTATGTAAATCACAGCTACATCAGGAAAATTCATTTCTGTGACTGAGATATCGAATATAAATATGGTGACCTGCTTTTGTTGTAGAAAATGTAATTTTAGAAGGAGTTTTCTGCTTTACAGCCTTGCGTGGTTTTAATATTAATGTATGTATATGTGAGATTGTCTGAGTGGGTGAAGCTACAAGAAAAGTCACCAGGTGGTTAAAAAGTTAAACTTTATTGTGCCAAGTTCTACTAGAATCCTGTTTGAAATAACACCTTTCTTAGGTTTCATGGACAAATAATGGGAACTTCTAATTATCATCATTCCCATTAAGGAAGGATCATTCCTTGAGAAAAAGCTCTATTTTGATATTTTGGGATGTTGATGTAGTTTGCTAGAGGAGGTAGCTTTGTTTCTGTTACCTGTCCATGAACATTCAATGTTTAATAAAATCGGGACTATTTCTTTATTTTTACAAAATTAAACTCTACACACAGACAGAGCTTATTTGTTCTTTCTCTCATTGTTGCTCTGAAACACCTTTCCCTGCATATGAGTTGTAAAGTGTAAATACATGTTTAAAACCCATGCTTTGATCTCACTTAATGTTACTTTGGAAATGTGTGGCTCTTGCTGCCAGGTAGACCAGCTTTTCAGCTGAGTTGATTTATCCCAGTAAAGCCTCTTGTGTGTCTTCCCTGGTCTCTAGTTAGCCCAGACAAGCCCAGTAATGGGGAAGAGAGAAAATGGCATTTCCACCCAAAGTCTTCTGCGCCGCTCTGAGCCCTGTGCTAGGCACATGCTCCGGTTCTTTCTAAACTCCATGCTGCCCTTTGAGGACTCTGGAAATGTTCTCATTTTTTGTAGTGAGAAACTGAGGCATGAAGACACTGTATGACTTCCCAGGGTCACAGTATACAGTTAGATGTAGAAACCCCAGCTCGTCTGTGCTTGTTCTACAAAGTATAATAGAGTCGATCTTGATATGTAGGAGTAGCAGAAAACTTTTTATAAAGAACCTTTTCCACGGAAAGTCAATTTTAGGGGTGAATTACAGTGACACTTTCAGGATAAACATATTGCTCCTTTTAGGAGCCGCATGAAAATTAGAATGTTATCTATAGATGTCTTTTAAGAACCAGTATTAGTACTAAAAATTAAACCACCCATTGTAGTTTGAGCCTCTGTTAAAATGATATATTAAATTGTTTTATCTGGCATGGTAGGAAAATTACAGTGTTCTATTTAAAGAAATAGTCTACATATTCCAATTGAAATCTTATTAAGACCACAACAAGCTGCACGCAACACAACTGGGAAATTATAGAAGGGTGTTAGGAGGAATATTGTCATAAATTTAGATCTTCAATGTGGATATTAATTTTTATTGTATCTTACGTCAGATATTAGTTTACTGCATTTTTATATTAATTCAACATTTGCCTTAAATGTGTTGTTAAATGAGAATATAGATAGCTACATTGTTGTTTTGTTAATAATTGCTAGTCATTGTCCTAGGCATTTCTAATTAAATTAATTTTGTAAATTATTTTAACCCCTTATCCATATATTGGTTTTGCTTTACATTTGCCAAACTTCTAACTCCAGTACAATCCTCACTGAAGATACACAGAAAAAAGTTGTTCTCACTCAGTATGACTTTATTAAATTATTTTTAAAAGTTAATTTAAAATAAATCTAGTTTATCAAGGATATCATAACATAATTGCACAAAAAAACTTTTTGAAGGCAATGGATGGAAAACAGAAATTTTATTTCCCAAACCTCCAAATATCCCCTATTTCTATCAACTTGCTTTTCTCTATTTTAGACTAATTTTATAGTATCATAGTATCAGATTCAAATTTTGTTTTAAATATCTTAGTATTTTCTTTTTCTTTTTTTGTGATACAGGAGATTGAACCTAGGGGCATTCTACCTCTGAGGTATACTCCATCTCTATTTTATTTTTTTATTTTGAAACAAGGTCTCACTAAGTTGCCAAGGACTTTGCTAACTTGCTGAGGCTGGCCGAAAATCTGTGCTCCTCCTCCTGTCTCAGCTTCTCAAGTACTGGGATTACAAGCATGGGTCAGTGAGCCATCATACCTGGCTTCTTAGTATCTATTATTTGGTTTCTATTATTGCTTAATTGTTATGGTAAATTTCAATACCAAATTTTGTTCAGCTGTATAAAAAAATCTTTACAATCATCCAAACTCATTTTATTGTTCATATGGTTAAAATTATTTTTAAAAGAAACATTAAATTACACTTAATAGAATATTAACCATGTGTCATATTAAAAATAACTTTTATTTAAAGCAACTATCAAAATGTTTGGAAACTTTTATTTAGTGATAATGGGAAGAAGACTTGCTATTTAGAAAGCTTTTGATACCACTTGTTAAAACTAGCAGAAATGGAAGAAAACAAAAATAATAATCATCTCCCGAGGATTTATAGTCGAACTGTGTAATGCTTCCTATTTTGCAAGAACAAACCCGCAGCTGGGTGTGGTGGCACATGCCTGTAATTCAGTACTTGGGAGTCTGAAACAGAAGGATTACAGGTTCATGGACAGCCTCAGCAACTCATAGTGAGGACCTCCACAAGTTAGTGAGATCCTGTTTCAAATAAAAAATTAAAAAGGGGGCTAGGGGATGGTGATATGGCTCAGAGGTAAAATGCCCCTGAGTTCAATCCTCAGTATAACAAACAAAAAAACAAACCCCTCAAAACAAAAACAAACAAACAAATACCAAACCTGTAATATGAACCTATCAAATAGAATTGAAACTTTTAATGCATCAATGCAGAGTAAATAATTGTCAGTTAATATTTAGCTTTTGGTCTCTTAGTGACATTGTCATAAAATTTGGAAATGTTGTCATTAGTTTAAGACACAAGTGATGGAAAGGCTAGCTCTGGACTGTGTGGAAGAGCACTATTAGTTTCCAAGAGTTCTCTTCACATCTGCTTTTCTCACTGTCCAATCTTCATCCTGCTCATCTTTCAGTTTCCTCTGGTATACTGAGCCTGAATCCATGCTGATTATGTGACTGTAGTTTCAGCCATGATATCCTACTTGAGGGACCAGCCCAGGAAGATTCCAAAGCAATTGTAGAGCCCTGAGCACATCTCACTCTATGTAACTTCTGCCTCCTCCAATATTTTAAATAAAAACAGAATACAATAAATATCAACCTGTAACTTTAAGGGACTTGAAACTGGAGATACATTTGGATTAAAAAGCAGTTGAGCTGGACTTGGTGGCCCATGATTGCAATCTCAGTACTTAGGAGTCTGAGACAAGAGGATCGCAGATTAGAGGCCAATCTCAGCAATTTAACAAGATCCTCAACAATTTAACAAGCCCCTGTGTCAAAATTAAAAAAAATAAAATAAACAGGAGCTGGGTGTGGTGGTGTCTGCCTTTAATCCCACTAATTGGAAGGCTGAGACACGAGGATCCTAATGTAGGGAGATTCTCAGCAACCTAGAGAGACCCTCTTTTAAAATAAAGAATAAAAAGGGTTGAGGGTATAGCTCAGAGGTAGAGTGCCCCTAGGTTCTGTCCCTATTACCACAAATATAAATAAGTAAATAAATAAAAAATAAATAAATAATAAAAAAGGCTGGGGATAAAAGGGCTGGGGATATAGCTCAGAGGTAGAATGCTTCTGGGTTCCATGCCCAGAGAGAGAGAGAGAGAGAGAGAGAGAGAGAGAGAGAGAAGGAGAGAGAGAGAGAGATGAAGCAGCCCAGAGGTCAAGCCTCCACTTGAAGCATAGAGAAGAAGGTCCTGGCAGCAGGTGACGTCTCGCCTGTGTTGCAGGAGTAAATAGTGACATGGCTTGTGTTATTTCTGTATAAGCACAAGCCTACAGGGTTCATGGAACTGGAAGATTCGTTATATAGCCTTTCATTTTGTCTCTAACGAGTTTTCAGAGCATACTTGCATCTGGCATAGAAATAATCAAACTTATTTGAATTGCTCTACACTTGTTTAAACACGTGTTCACTGCCGTAGTGTATTTTGCAAATTACATTTTAAAAAACATTCAGTGAGCTGGGTGTGGCAGAGGCTGCCTGTCATCTCAGTTGTTGGGAGGCTGAGACAGGACGATCACAGGTGTCAGACAGGCTCAGCGATTTAGAGAGGTCCTCAGCAACTTAGGAATTTGTTTCAAAATAAAATAATAAAGAAATAAATAGTAAGTGCTTGAGCTATAACTCAGAGGTAGAATGTCCCTGGATTCAATCCCCAGTAACCACACACACACACACACACACACACACACACACACAATCAATAACACTTCTTTTATTGAATAATAAATTAAGAATGGACAATTTCTTATCTCTCAAAAATCTCAATTATGAGCCGGGCGTGGTGGCGCACGCTTGTAATCCCAGCATTCGGGAGGCTGAGACCAGAGGATCCGGCTTCGCAGCCAGCCTCAGCTACCTTGTGAGGCACTCTGCAACTTAGTGAGACTCAGTTTCAAAATAAAGAATAAAAAATAGGTCTGGGGGTGTAGCTTGGAGGTAGAATGCCCCTGAGTTCAATCCCCAGTACCGAAAAAAAAAAAAAATCTCAATTATGATAATTATTTGAAAAGCAACTGTAGAAATTTAAAGACAATAATTTTCAATCCAAATGTAAAAGTGAATCTCTATTTCCTCATGATATTTTTATGCTAGAATCAGTGCCTCTTAAAAAGGGTAGCTGTGACTGATATGAAAGTGTTGGTAAAGTTGAGATGTATAAGGGATTTATTTTGAGGAATACCATTAAGATTGTGTGTGTGTGTGTGTGTGTGTGTGTGTGTGTGTGTGTGTGTGTGTGTTACTAGGGATGGAATCCAGGGGCCTTCTACCTCCAGGCTACAACCCCAAACCTATTTTATTCTTTATTTGGAAACAGGATCTCAATAAGTTGCTGAGGGCCTCACTAAGTTGCTGAGGCTGGTCTGGAACCTGTGATCCTCCTGTACTGGGATTACAAGCGTGCACCACCATACCTGGCTCCCATTAAGATTTTTTTTTAAGTAGAAAATTGTCCATAAATGACTAAAATGATTATAGATGACAAGGCTTAAACAAACCTACTCTAAAAATATTTAGTGAAAAATTTTTAGGAGACTATAATTAAAACTTAAATCAATTGCAGGAAATTTTTGCACAGGGATCTAATAAATACATTCAAAGTCCTTTTTATACTAGTGCATATTTATTAGTTGTGTTTGAATTTCCTGTGATTAAAAGGTTCTTCTTAAGTTTTGTCATTGTGAACACATAAGGTCTAGCATATCCATGTATTTTATTTACTATTTGTTCTATTTATTTATTCATTGAACACACATTTCTTTAACACCCACCAATATGCGAAGTACTGTGCAAAATATAATGAATTTAATTTAAAAAAGAAAAAACATCATCATCTTTGCCTCTTATGAAACTGAAATTCTAGTTGGAGAGATAAGCATTGATTAAAAACAATCCCCCAGAGTCAAAATTGCAATAATTAAACATACACACACAAAAAGAATAGTGTGGTGTGTATTTTGTGATAAAAGTTAAGGTAGGTATTCTTTTAAACTTTGATTTTGCCTTTGCACATTTTTAGTAATTCAGTTGTCCTATAAAAACAACTGAATTACTTTTGCATTAATTATTTGTATTTTGACCCTAAACATATGAATTATTCTTTTTCAAGATGGGCAATAAGGGCATTGTATAAACAATATAATTTACAAATAACACACCTAATACCAGCACCCGTAGTGCTTGATGAAGTGTAGTTCTTATGAAGGTGCACATCGAAAAATCTTGAAACCTATTTATCTCTAGTCAGTTCTGACTAGTGGAAAAGGGAAGCTTTTCAGTGTAATCGTGATTGCAGGACAGTGAAATTCTTCAGTGTCTCACTATTTACTTCTCTTTTCAAAAAGTTTTATATATATTTGGTAATGGGGATTGAACACATGGGCATTCTACCTCTGAGCTACACCCCAGCCCTAGCCGTATTTTTTATTCTTTATTTTGAAATAGGGTCTTACTAAGTTGCAGAGGGCCTCTTTAAGTAGCTGAAGCTGGTCTTCCTGTCTTAGCCTCCTCAGTACTGGGATTACAAGTGTGCGCCACCACGCTCAGCTTAGTTCTATTTTTTACTTTTTTTTTTTTTTTGCAATGCTGGGACATAAACCCAGGCTTTTTGCATGCCAGGTAAGATCTCTATCCCCAGTCTTAAGTGACTTTTAAGTGTCAGTAAAGACCGTGGGTTTCCCAGCTCTAAAGAACATACAGAACCACTCTGGAAGCACAACCTGCCTGCCCCCTGGGCAGCGTAATAGCCGTGGATAATATTGAAGAAAAGACGGTGACACCATAAAATTCAGAAAATGTTCAGGTAAGAGATCTCCAAAAACAGTACAATTAGACTTGAAGAGTCTAATTTAAATACTAAAATAATCATATGCCGAGAGAAGAGAAGGTATGTTGAAATGGTTCAGGAAACAGAAAGTACCTGTTAAAAGGTATAAACACTATTGAAATCCTCAGTAGGATATTTTTTTTAATTGATAATTTAACCCAGAGATATTTTACTCCAAGATATACTCCCAGCCCTACTTTATTTATTTATTTTTTTTTATTTTGAAGTATTGTCTCACTAGGTTGTTCAGGGTCTTCCTAAGTTGCTCAGGCTGGCCTCAAACCTGTGATCCTTCTGGTTCAACCTCCCAAGTAATGAGATTACAGGTGTGCACCTTCTTGGGTAGATTTAAAAAAAATAAATTGAACTCATCAAAATAAATAATCACAGTAACTGAAATAAAAATTCAAATTAGATACAATTCACATAATTTATGAACTGGGAGAATACAAAAATTAAAGAATGCTACAGAAAGACAAAGAAATAAATCAAATGGAATATTTTAAGAAATGTGGAATAGAATATAAATGTTCCCTATATACATTTAGGGGTTATACAAGGGAAGAATATAGAGAATAGAGGAGAATAAAATATTCACTATAAACATCTGGAATGTCCTAGAATTTTTGGAAGATGTGTGTATTTACATTCAGGAAGAACAATGCATTTCTGAACAAAATAAATAGAGTCAAACTTAGATATATTGTTCAAATTGACTAACACATAGAGAGAAATCTTAACAGCAATAAAAAAAGACATATTACTCAGAAGGAACTATTTTTAGAACTATATTAGGCTTTCTGACATTAAAATACAAACTATAGTGAAATTAGGTTCTCAAGAGAGTAACAGGAAATAATTGTCAACACAAATTTTAATGCTCTACTAAACTACTACTTACAATCAAGAACTAAATAATAGCAATTTCAAATTAGTAAACACTAAGAATTTAGTGCTAACAGATTTTTATTGCAAAAAAACAAGTGAGGATTTTCTTCTGTAGGAAAAATGAAAATAGAAATGAATGATATGTGAGAAATAGTGATTATGGTCAATTTATGATATATTACTACTATAAGATCATATTAATTACTAATTTGGAGAGAAACTGAAATTAAAAAATATGAAGTACAATAACAAGCAACCAGTTTTAATTAAAGTTGAATCCTAAGGTCCTCATAGTGCTTAAGAAGACTAACTTTATATTTTGCTAAATGTATAAAGTAAAGTGATAAGATAACCATAGGGATAAAAGTAAGATTTATAACTTCTAAGCCAGTAGAGAAAGACCTGTAATTTAAAATTAACAAATATTAGCTGGACATGGTGGTACACACCTGGAATCCCAGTACTTCGGAGGCTGAAATGAAAGGATCAGAGGTGTGAAGGCAGCCTCAGCAACTTAGCGAGACTCTTAGCAGCTTAACAAGACCCTATTTCCAAATAAAAAATATAATAGGTAGACTGCCCCTGGATTCAGTTCCCAGCACCACAAATAAATACATAAATCAGCATTAAGAATAGAATAAAAGAGGAAAAACTAGAAAAAGGAAAATAGAAACCACAAAATAAGATGGTAAAAAGAGCCATATCTAATATTGAAAATTTAAAATATACTTGAAATCAGAATGGCCAATAAACTGATAAAAAATATTTACGGAATTTTTGACATTGCTGTTATTTGGAAAATTCAAATTAAAAATGAGAAACTCATATCCAGAAATCAATAAAATTACTCTTAAACACTATGACATGTTTGCTAGGAACTCTGCATATTTCTGGCAGGAATGTAATTTAATTCAAATATTTTGAATAAATGCTTGACCGTGGGTAATACTTGAAGATGTTCTTTTCCACTGACAAAAATTTCTTGGTTTAGAAAAACTCTTGTCTTCTTGTTTGGTTTTAAAAAAGCCACGAGAACTGCCCACTGTGTTTCCCCGAGGCTGTGCGGGCTGCAGGAGCCTGCCAAGGACACCAGGACCTGGAGGGAGATGCTTCCTCCAGCAGGAGCCCCCACAGCCCCCAGCGCTCTGCTGTGATGAAGCTGCACATCAGGACCGCCAAGGATGAATGTGCAAAGGGACCAGCTGCATTCCCCACAACAGGCAATGGAAAATGTACTTAAAATTAAGAGACAATAAATAGACTACTGGTGCATATGAAAGACATATAATGAAAATATAAATGTGTACTATATAACATATTATATGACCTTTAATTTTTTTTTTTTACAAAAAAACCACCATCAAGGGTTAAATATTTGAGCTGGGTGTGGTGGCACATGCCTGCAATCTCAGTACTTAGGAAGCGGAGACAGGAGGATAGCAGGTTTGAGACCAGACTCAGCAACTTAACAAGACTCAGTAACTCAGCAAGACTTTGTTAAAAACAGCAACTATAAAAGGATTGGGGTTGTAGCTGGCAGGTAGAATGCCCCTGGATTCAATCCTAAGTACCAAAAAAATAAAAAAAAAATTTAAATATTTGACCATATATGAAAATGAAAATTTATAGATAGAATAGGTTATGTGGTTATACAAAAATAAAATTCCCAGCTAGGTGAGATAATCTCTTTTTTTCTTTTTCCCTATAGCTTCTTTCTCCCCCCACTCCATAGCTTCCTTGAAATATGACTAACTCTATTATTTTAAAATTTTTCTTCCGAAGGTTCATTTTTGGAGAGAAGGGGGACAGGGTTTTCCTGAGTGCCAAGGCCGGCCTTGAACTCATTACCCTCCTGCCTCGGCTTCCTGAGTAGCTGCAACCAGCTTCAAAGGATTCTTTTTTTCTTTCTTTTTTTATTGTGATAATTCGTGCTTTGTATTTATACATTTTTGTTAGATACAAATTGATAAAGACAAATGTGCACACATTTCAAAGGATTCTTAAATGAGATATCATAAACTGATACGTATCTTGGTAGATTTTTAATTTAGATTGTTTAGATAGAGAATGAAATTGCCTTTTGAAATAAGTATCATTATTCTAATTTTATAGATAAGGATCTTGAATATAGAATAAGCAGCCGTTCCAAGATTACACAGTGTTTGTGAAAGGGATTCCCTCTAAAGAGGAACAGATACATAACTTCATTTCAAATTTAAAATGTTATAATAAATTCAGATTCACATTTTGCTCTTTGTAATCTAATTTTGCATGTAACTATATAGAAGACTGAGTCTCTAAAGCAAGGAAAAGCCACTAATTTTCCCACGAAGTACATAATTTTATACAGTTTGATTTGAGTTTTGTTGGTTTCTACTTGGAGTTACAACGGAGGAGCTTGCTGAAAGCTAATATATTCCACCAAAATCAAACAGAAAAGTAGAATGACATTTTTGAAAAGAAAAAGAGAAATCTCTTTTTAAGGTGTCTGAGAGTTACTAGGGCATCCAGGACTTGAGGGGTCAAATGCTCAGAGGAAGAAACTGTTAAGAATGAATCAACATTCTATGGTTCACTCTCTCTCAGTATCAGTGTGCTCTTTTTTTTTTTTTTTCAGTACTGTGGTTGGAACCCAGGGGCATTCTACTTCTGAGCTACACCCCCAGTCCTATTTTTATTTCTTAATTTTGAAACAGGGTCTCACTAAGTTGCAAAGGGCCTCACTAAGTAGCTAAGGCTGGCTGGGAACCCAGATTCTCTGGTCTCAGCCTCCCAAGTACTGGGGTTCCAAGTGTGCGTCACCAAGCCGGACTTCAGCATCCTCTTACTGCAGGGTGAGAAGCTGTGTTAAGAACTTGACCCTTAATCTTTGCCACACTGTACTTGAGAGAAAATGTTTTACCCATAACTTATTTAAATATTGAATTACATAACACTGACTATAGAACAATCAGAAATTTTGGAAAAACAATCTTTTTTTTTTTCTTAGAAAATTACTAGAAACTCAGCAGGTTTGGTGGCCCACACTTGTAATTCCAGTACTTGGAAGACTGACACAGGAGGATCACAGGTTCAAGGACAGCCTCAGTAGCATAGTGAGACTCTCAGCCACCTAGGGAGAACCTGTTTCAAAAACAAAACAAAACGAAAGGGTGGGGGTGTAGGTTGGAGGTAGAATGTCTCTGGATTCATGCCCCAGTAACACACACACACACACACACACACACACACACACACACACACACACACTCACGGACACACAAAAGAAACTTAACAGAAAGTCATATCGTCAAGGTAACGTTACATGTTAGGGGACAACAAACAATGAAGGACAACAAACAATGAAGTCATTAAAAAATAAAATAAGAAAAGGCAGTAGATACAAACTTTAATAATCAGTATAAGATGACTGACAATAGAGTTACGAACTGTTTTAGTAGCATCAGGTAATTATATTGTAGATGATGAAAATTCAAATAGAAATTCAGAATCATTCCTACTTTTAGCTTGTAAGAAAGGATTGTCCTATCTTCAAGGAAAGAACATTACAAAACTGGTAATTTTATAGATTATTCTTTTTTATTCTTCCCTTGTAAGTTTCTGTCCTGTTGATTTTTAAGGAGATCAAGATTGTACTTAATAAAATATGAGACAATTATTCCAAATCTCACAAATTATGAAGCATTTCTGTTAGCCCATTATCCATGAAGAATTAAGATAATATGCACTTTATGCTATAGTTTCCTTCAATTCTCTTCACTCTGGAGAGAGGCAAAATGAATCAATTTAGAACTGTATTATGCCTCAAATGTGTAGACTTTGTCATAAGATAATGTGCTTTTAAAAGCACTGTAGAAGGGGTTTTGAAAATTATACTGACTGTACTTCTCTGTGTGCCACCAAATTACATACTGATTACATTTATTCGTATCCTAACATTTTTTTTCTGTACAAATTTTTGAGATTCTTGGACACAGGTAGATTTTATTAATTTTTTTCCCTGTACTTACGCAGAACTGCACAATAAAAGCCCTTCAATATACACTGGTTAAATTGAATTGTAATGAGATTAAGCTGAAGTAAGCTGGTGAATTATCTTTTCAGAAAATTCCTCCTATTCAGTATTTGTCACCTTGAGATCTGGAATATTTTCTGAGTAACACTGATATGAAATGAATAAACAGTGCAACTAATATGGGAAGGGACTTGACATTTATAATAATTGAGATGGAATATATTTATTTTTATCTTCATAGAAATGTTTATTTTAGTTATTTTACAGAGCCATGACATCACTTTTTTAAAATAAAAAAGGGACTTCTCTCTGGGAGTCGTGGTGTATATCTATAATCACAGCTACTCAGAAGGCTGGAAGTTCAAGGCCAGCCTGGGCAATTTAGCAAGACACCATCTGAAAATAAAAAATGCAAAGGGTGAGGTATAGCCCCTGGGTTCAATTCTCAGTGCAATAAAAAAAGGGGGCTAGGATTTCTCTCTCTCTCTCTCTCTTTCTCGTTTATTTGTCTCATCTTTTTTTGGGGGGGTGGGCATACAGGGCATTGAACTCAAGGGCATTCTTCCTCTGAGCTGAACTATATGCCCAGCACTTTTTAGTTTTTATTTTGAAACAGAGTCTTGCTAAGTTGCTGAGGATTTTATTTATTTGCTAAAGTTAGCCTCAAACCTGCAATCCTCATGTTTCACCCTCCCTAGTACTAGGATTACACGTTTGCCTGTCTTGTATCATATATTTTTAGTTCATAAAAGGACAAATTTTGAAGAAGACCCTAAAATAACTTTATAGAAACTAATAAATTCAGTTTTCAATGATAATGAGAAAAATCTATATTTTCATTTTAAGCAAATATTTTTCTTAACTCCCTTAAGCTGTATGAATGAAAAGAAAGTTTAAAAGTTAATTAAAAAGTCTAGCTTATCAACCTTTAATATAATAAGTGAATGTGAGAATATTTATTTAATAAAGAGTAATAATGCTGAACTTATGCATATTTTGTTTCATTTGATTATTTATTCAATATGATATCTTTTTGTTCTTTTATAATTCTTGGAAAAAACAGTTCAGAGTCTCAATGAAAGAGGAAATTGCAGATATGAAATAGTAGGAACTTTGAGTTAAAGAGAAAATACGTTATTATTCTAACAACTTTTAGCAAACTTTAGACCAGTTTGTCCTAGGTTTTAGAACATCTGCTGATCTGCATTGAAGTATATGGAGTAAATTGTCAGAGTATTTTGGGGGGAGGGATTAAATGAAGAGAAAAGATTAAGATTTGAAATACTGTCTAGAGGTAGAGAATTATGAAGAAAAAAAATCCAGTGATAAAAAACAATTACTATAATTTTTGACAACAAACAAATGTTATAGAATTCTATTTGTTTATTTTTGCTTTCCTTACCTAGACTATTGAAGTCAAATCCAAAAAAAAAAAAAAAAAAAGATATTTCTCAGACCAATGCCATGTAGTCTTCCCTGTATGTTTGTATGTTTTCTTCTAGTACTTTTGCAGTTTCAGGTCTTATGATTAAGTGTTTAACCCATTCTGAGATGATTTTTGTGTATGGTGTGAGATGTGTCCAATTTCATTCTTCTGCACATGCAGTTCTTCCACCATTATTTTTTGAAGAGATCGTTCTTTTCCCATTATATATGCTTAGCAACTTTGTCAAAAGAGTAAAAAACCATATATGTGCATGGTCATCTAGGGGCTTTTTATTTGATTCCAGTGGTCAGTGAGTCTATTTTTATGCCAGTCCAGTACCATGCTATTTTAATTATAATCACTTTATAGTAAGTTTGAAATCAAATAGGGTGATGCCTCCAGCTTTGTTCTTTTTACCTATGATTGTCTTCAATTTTTTTTTAATTTATTTTTGTGGATGCATATGAATTTTAGAATTTTTTCTATTTCTATAATAAATGACACAAGAGTTTTGATATAGATTGCACTGAATCTTTGGGGAGTATAGACATTTAACAATATTAATTCACCCAACACATGAACATGTGACATCTTTCCATTTATTATGTCTTGTTAGATTTATTTCATTAATGTTTTATTTTAAGTGTAAAAATATTTCCTTTCCTTAGTTATATTTATTCCTGTGTATTTTACTTTTTTATGGCTTTGTAAATATGTGGCTTTGTTTTCTTTATTTCTTTCTTGGAAAGTGTGTTGTTACTGCATAGAAATGCTACTGATTTTTGTATACTAATTTTCTATCCCGTAACTTTATTGTGCTTATTTATTAATTCTAACAGTTTATTTTTGGTGGAGTTTTTAAGCTTTCCTCTATAAAAGATCACATCATCAGCAAACAACAGCCATTTCATTTCTTCCTTTCTATTTGAATGCCTTTTATTCTTTTCTATACATTAATCACAAACACTTATGGCATAAATAATATGCTCCCCCAAATTATTTTCTCATCTTACAACAAACCTCTCCAATGACGATCATTTAATATTAAGATATTCACATACACATTCACATTTCACATGAAATATTAAAGAAAAATGACATTGTATTGACATGATATAGCCCTATACACTTAATTATATTTCTCTTTGGCAATATAGCCTAATTTTTTTCTTTTAAAAATTGGAACAAAATTATGTCATTTGCAGAGAAATAGGTGGAACTGGAGAACATTAAGCTAAGTGAGATTAGTCAGTCACAAAAAGTTAAAAGTTGGATGTCCTTCCTAATATGGGGACGCTAGGGAGAAAACAGGGCATAGGAGGGACTCCAGACAAAGGAGGAGAAACCTCAGATGAAAGAAGAAAGCATCTTAACTGAGGAAGATGAGAGAGAGGAAGATGGAAACATATCAATGGATATGATATAAATACACAAACTTATCAAAGTCAATCACTGCTGAGAACAGGCAGGAGGGCAGGGGGAGGGAATAAGGCGGGAATTGGGAAAGAGCTCAATGAGTGCTGTGTGCATATGCCTCTATCACTCTGAACTTCATCAAGATGTATGATTACAATGCACAAAAATAAAATAAAAAACAATGGAACAAAATAATTTGGGAATGCAAAATTTCAGAGTTTGCAAACAACCAGGCATGGTGACACATGCCTATATTCTTGAAGCAGAAGGATCACAGGTTCAAGACCAGCCTCAGCAACTTAGTGAAACTTTCATCAACCTATTGAGACCTTGTTTCAAAACAGAAAATAAAACTGGTTGGGAGTATAGCTTTGAGGTAGAATGCTTTGGGATTCAATCTACCGAGTACCACCCCCCCCACACACACACAGAAGAAAAAAAGAAAAGTGTTGCAAACAATGTGTGTTAATTAAAAATCTTTGTTACATAGTTTTGTAACATTAGCAAAATACCGTTTTTTTATTTTTGTCTTTTACTACTGAAATTTTCCTAAAGTGACGTCAAAATAAAAGAGCTATTACATGTAAAATTCTTAGTTTTACTTTCAGTAATCGGCATCTTTCTTTTTATTTCAGTTGGCACATTAATTGTATTTTATTTGGAAGTTACTCAGTGATAACATGCTATGTGGCACAATTCCAGGAAAAAATGAAAATAAATTTTTTTTAAAAGTATGAAAGTATTACTTTAGCCAGTCTGCTAATTACAGATGTTTGCCATATATTGGACCTGGAAGATGGTCAAAGGGATAAGGTCTTAATTTCCCTTCCTATTTGCTTCATAGGGTTCATAAAAGAGGTGTGTGTGTGTGTGTGTGTGTGTGTGTGTGTGTGTGTGTATGTGTGTGTAGTAGATACGTATTATTGCCATCCAGAATGAGACTACAGTCAAGATTCTAGTGTTTTCTAGTTTTTTACCCACCATTTCTTATATTGCTTCTTATAATGTTTTTGAGCCAAATAGAAACAAGGGACACAGTGCATTCATTATCACACAGTTTGCAGCTAAGTGCTGTTTCTTGTTACAAGACAATTTCAGTCCAGCTGTTTCTAATATTGCAAAAGATTTTTTTAAAAGCCCTGAAAAATAAGCAGTGTAATTGTTATAGCAAGGAAGCAACTTAACCTTGAAAAGTATCAGAGTCAAGGCCAAAACAGCAGAGGGCCAGAGCAGAAGGAGAGAGGAGGTAGGAAAGGGGCTGCCTTTTCAGGAGATTTCTTGTTTTGTTTTGTTGTTGTTGTTGTTTTCCTCCCAATTGCTTCTGTGCAATTCTTCACTGCAATCTTCTAATGATACTTTGAAAACAATTTATTGAAATGGGGTAGAGAAATATATGTTTAAGCCAAGCTTTATTTTCCAAATAATTTAAAAATATTTAGAATATACTAGTATATTTTGTGAAGCTATTCTTGACAATTTTTTTCAATTACTATATTATTTTAGGGTAGGATATTATGGGATACTGCTTAATTAAAATGGTTAAATAGTTTAATTTTATATAATCTATAGCTTTTACCTTTCTAGGTAAAAGAGAGATGTTTTGATTTTTTTTCATTGTTTCATTTCATAGTCTCTTCTTGAGAAATGCCAAGTTAACCAATAGAAAAGATTTAGAAACAGTTTAAAGTGATGTCACTGAAGGAATGACGTGTGTTGCAATAGTTTTCATCCTGGTGCCTAAGGGAGACGTGGGAAGGAAAATAGAGTAAGAAGAATACAGCATAGAATACACACTATTCCCATCTTCCTTCTCCTCCCTAGTTCAATATTCATTTGCTCTTTTCTCTCTCTCTCTCTCTCTCTCTCTCTCTCTCTCTCTCTCTCTCTCTCTCTATAAAAGTAGCCCCCTTCCAAGCTCCACTGTGTATCTCTTCCCCTATATTCTCTCTTCTTTTACTAATCAGTTGCCATTTTATTTTGTATTATTCTATATATCTTTGTAAACAGCTTAATTTTCTGGAAATAAGTATTAACTAAAAACATCTATATCTAGGAGACAGAAAATACCTAATTCCATTGATGTCTTTCCTCAAATGGCTTCAGGTTTTCAGGATGAAGATATAATGCTGGACTTGTATGGCAAGAAATTAAAATGTACATTATGAGATAGAAGCTAAACACTGCATTAAAATCAGTATGAGTAAATTGTAAGCAAATGAGATGTATATGTGTATATGCATATAGATGCATGTATATAAATAAACAAATAGATAAGTAAAACATCAGTGTGTGCATGTTGGGTCGTGTGCATATAGTAAAATGAAACACATAGAAGTTGGAAGGAAAAGAGGGAACTCAAGGGGAGACTTGATGAAGCAGGACCAGGGGACATTGGTATTTGTAGGGGCAGCGATGGGATAGATGGAATGGAGTGGTTGAGAGCAAGGGAATTTCCCGGGGACATGGAATTTTGGAAGATTTATGGGTAAAGACCATCTGTTTTAATTCTTGCTGTGTGTTTTTTATTTTAAGTTCTTCATCTGTCACCTTTGGAAGACTTTCTCATGCCTAAACTTTTGAATTTAACTTTGTGTCCTTGGGAAGTGGTGTTTTGCTAAAATAAAACTTAAGGAGGGGGAAGAAAGGGCTATGTGTGCATACACACACATGCACACACACACACATACACTTGAAAATATTGCTACATTGGACAAATACTAACTTGCAATCAATTTAAGGAATATCTAAAAGTTATCATTTTAGTACAAAACACCAAATGATAAATTCTACTATGAAATATTTATTTTAGAATAATGCAGAGCTTGAGACAAAGGTTTGGAAACAAGTACTATGTTAGAGGTGCCCGAGGAGAAGCCTGGGAAAGAGTCGGAGAAGCTAAAATGGGCATGGGAAGAGGTCAATTAGTAAGTATGATTTTAAGGATGTTGTGCAATATAAATTGTATTTCACTCTGAGTCAAGTAAAAACTGGATGTTCATACTGGCTCATTGGTTAATCATTGATGAGGGGGGCATCCTAGGCTGGTGGTATTGAGGAGGTAAACTCCAGATGCTTTTGTTCTAGTTCTAGATTTTTTGACATATAAGAAAATAGGTCCATAGCCTAAGGTAGTTCTTAGAAGACAGTTGCTGGAATGGTACATTGAAAATAAATGTTCATGGGAGCAAAAAGAAGGGCTGTTAAAATGGGTAAAATAAATCCAAGGGTATTTGGGCAGAACATCAGAAATTCCATTATAATACTCTAGGGTTTTTTTATATATCTGATGAAATCCTGAACTAATCTCTGTCTTTTTTTTTTTTTTGGTACTGGAAATTGAACTCAGGAGCATTCTACCTGTGAGCTATGCCCAGTCCTTTTTACTTTTTATTTTGAAACAGTGTCTCCTTAAGTTGCTGAGTCTGGTCTTGAACCTGCATTTCTCCTGTCTCAACCTCCCAAGTACTGGGACTATAGGCATACACCACTATGCCTCACTTAAACTAATCTCTTTTAGATGGGTATTGATGCAATTAATGGCAAATAACAAAAAATGACTATTTTTAATCCCTAGGAAATATAACATCTAGACAAAAGTTTTACGTTGTAAAAGAAAGATAAGGTCATATAAGAAATATTAAAATTCATTAATATAAAATTTTAAATGAAATAATAGGGCATAACTGACTTATATAGCTTTTGGAATACAATTGTGCTTTTTATTTTTTTTACTTTGCTTTATTGTTAGATTTACTAGATGTTAACACTTTACCACATTTTATTTCTCTTTCTCTACATATATATGTCTGTGATTCCAAAGCAATTTACAGATAGCATGGCACTTCATTCTTAAATACTTTAATGTTTATATCCTTAGAACAAAGACGTTCTTTCACAATGATCACAGCAAGATTATATCATTGGGAAAATTTAATCTTGTTGTAATGATCTTATTTTATATAGTTAATATTCAAATTTACCCAGTCATCTCTATTAAAATAACTGGTTATCCTTAGGGAAATCTATCTATCTATCTATCTATCTATCTATCTATCTATCTATCTATCTATCTACATATCTATCTATCTTCTATTTATCATCTATCTATCTACATATATACTGGGGATAAGTTGTCCCTATATATTAGTTGATCTTTTATAGATATTTTCCACTTTAACTAATTATCACATTAATGAATGCTCATTACATTCAGTTGTCCAAACAAATTTTAAATTCCATATAAATTCCTCATTATAATTTACTTTTCATTTAACATTTTATTTTTATAAAAGTGCAATGCTATCTTAACAACTAATGATTTGGAGCCAACTTTTTTTATTGACTTTTTTTCTTTTTAAAATTAATTTCTAAGAAAATAAATTAAAAATTTAAAAATATCATTTACTTAAAAGTGTGCATTAGTTTATTGAAAAGTGTACCAAAACCCTGCATCATATGATTTTATGCTAATATTCATTAAGGTCTTCCCTTGTGCCAGGCCTACTTTAAAGAGCTTCAAGTTATATTAATTCTTTTAATCCTCAGAAGATAAGTACTATTATATAACCCATTTGTGAAGATGGAGAAACTCTGGCACATTTAAAATAAAGGGTATCTACCACACATTCATTCTCAGTCTTCAACAATACTATACAGAATATAATTCAGCTATTTTGCCTATGATGTTAATTTAATGCAGTCCCATTTTCTTCTTTATCTGGAGATTTTCATGCATTGAAGATCCACAGCTGCATGCATCTAATGGATATTCATCAATTAAACATTATTTAAGACATATATGCAAAGTCAGCTTGAGAAAACTATCGAGAAAGTCAGAATTTACATTAAAAATTATATTTTGACATAATTGGCAAAGCCCAACCCAATTGTAATAGATAATTCTTTCAATCACATGCA